>JBANCV010000008.1:81481-161648 GCA_037040105.1 Amiota albilabris
TCTAGCTCTGCTTCATCAGAAGCTGGTGGAATTGGTAATCCTTATCCATCTCTTCCTTCAAATAATTCAAGCGAATCAAAGGACACTTCTTCTACAACAGAAGCTAAGAAGAATGTTGTAAGTGTACAATACGGTACATTGAAGCAAGATGTTGTTACTGAGTCTGGATTCACATACACTAAGGGAACATTGGTTGCACGAGTTGGAAATGGTAATTATCATTCTTATCTAGTTGGAAATACTTCAGATACTTATTATACTGGACCTGCATTTACTGCTAGTGTAGTTAATCCAACTAAGACTGCAGACTTTGATTTTGCTAGTAATAAAGCCGCCGTTAATACTTATATCGGTGGTGGTCAAGATGAAAAGACCACAACTGCTGATCAAGACACAAGTACTCCTGTAAAAGATGATTCTAAGGATAACACTTCTGCAACGACTCCTGAAAAGAACGATAGTGGTTCTAAATCAGAAGAAACAAAGCCATCAACTTCTACAAAAGAAGAGTCTAAAAACTCTACTTATACTGTAAAAGCTGGCGACACTTTGAATAAGATTGCTAGTGCAAATGGAACAACTGTTTCAGCAATTGTTTCAGCAAACCATATTTCAAATCCTAATTTGATTCTAGTAGGTCAAACATTTGTTATCCCTGGTAACACTACGGCAAGTTCAAGTAATTCTAATTCTGCAAGCTCATCATCAAACACAGGAAGTACTACTACATCTGCAAAGACCGTTACAGTACGTTATGGTGATACTCTAAACAAGATTGCTCGTGAAAACGGAACAACTGTTTCGGCAATTGTTTCAGCAAATCATATTTCAAATCCTAATTTGATCTTTGTTGGTCAACAACTAGTTGTTTCTGGATCTACTGCTTCAGTATCAACTAATGGAAATGAAACAAAGAATTCATCAAATGGTTCTTATACAGTTCAATATGGTGATACTTTGAACAAGATTGCTCGTGAGCACGGAACAACTGTTTCAGCAATTGCTTCAAAGAATGGTATTAGTAATGTTAATTTGATCTTTGTAGGTCAAGAATTGTCATTCTAAACATAAAAAGTGAGGTTTTCAAGCCTTACTTTTTTTTTGTGCTATAATAAGTATGAATTTATAAATAAATTTATTGAGAGGAAATCAACATGTTAAAAAAATTATTTTTATCAACATCAGCAATTGCAGCAGTTGCATCAATTGGATTAGCTAATGTACATGCAGACGATGCAGACACACAGTCCATTTCTGGACAATCATCTTCTACTTCTACAAAAGAAGCCAAGAGTAGCACTTCTACAAAAGAAGCTTCTAGCACGTCTACACAAGCTTCTAGCTCTACTAGCTCTTCTACACAAGAAGCATCAAGCAGTACACCAGCAGCAGCTTCTAGCACAGAAACAAAGGCAACATCTTCTACACTACCACAAGCAGGTAGTAACGATACTGTTATCTTTATGAGTGTGGGTGCAGGACTTGTGACATTATTAGCAGGCGGCTATGTGTTGAAAAAGAAATCAGCGCACACTAATGCGTAAAAATGCCAATAGTCCATTGTTACATAAAATTGTAACGTGGGCTATTTCTATTATTTACTTTTTTATTTTTTGTTTTTCATTAATCGTTATTTTTCAACAGCCGCTAGAATCATATCTGATTAAAAGTTATAGACCTACAATTAGTTCTGATAGCATAAAAAAGAATAATAAAAAGAAAGCAAATGTTACTTATAATTGGCAAGACACTAAAAGTACAAATCTATTAAAACTTGTACAGTCAAGAATTAATGATAATGATATTAACACATTAGGTCTTGTTACACAACCAGGAGCAAAAGTTTCAACTACTATTGTTGAAGGTGTTAGTGATGTTGCATTGAATTATGGAGCAGGTACTCTCCGTGATGATCAAAAAATGGGTGAAGATAATTATGTTATCACTGCACATCATGTTCCAGAAAAAAATTGGGCGTTATTCTCTGGAATATATTTTTATGCACAACCTAATCAATATGTTTATATAACTAATTTAAATAAAGTTTATCAGTATAAAATAAATAAAGTTAAATTTGTTAAAGCAACACAAGTTGATATTGTAGATAAAAACAGATATAAATACGGTTATGATGGCACAACTAAAAACAAGCCCATGATTACATTAATTTCATGTGATGCTACTGGTAACAATCGTATAACGGAATATGGAACGCTTACTAAGACGTATGATATAAATGATAAGAATATTCCTAGTGAAGCAATAGAAGGTTTTAAAAAATCTGCTGACTTTAAATGGTGAATAAATGAAAATATTTAATAAAATATTTAAAATAATAACATTATTATTATTTATATTGTCTCTTTATATATTAATAACAAAAAACAATCCTGTTATGAATCAAATAACAAAATATAATGATCAGCAAGATGTTAAAATACAGACGCTAAAAATAAATAATTCTCGCTTTTATAAAAATAGTTTAATGACAAAAGATCAAGGAATTATTAATATAAAAAGCATTTATACAGAAAATGGTACACATTTATTGAATGATAGTAACACAAAAGTATTAGTTATTAAATATGAATTTGTAAATAATCAAAATAAATCTTTAAGACCACATGAAACATTTGAAAACAATTTTACAGCATTACAGCAAAATAAGTATTTAAAAGAAGGTATGCTCCTCTTAAATAATAAAAGTAATATTGATGAGTCTAATTTAGAAAATAATAGTGTTATCTTTTTAGATAAAGGAAAAACAGTAGAATGTTTAAATACATTCGCATACAATCCAGATAATGGACCAATAACAATTATGATAAATGGAAATAAAATTGTTGTTAATAAAATATAAAAATAGGAACTAATATGAAAATTGAAGTTAATAAAATAGAAAAAAAGTTAAAAAACACAAGCATTAAGACAGATAAGAAAAATATCTTAGTAATGGCAACAGGAATGCCATTTAGACATAAAAAGGAAAGATTAGATAACAATATTAATTTAACAGATATTTATATCAATTCTATTACAACATTTATATTCAAATATATGCAAGAACATGGAATTGAAAATTATGAAACTGAATTTAAAAACATAATGATGAAAACATCTATTACACTGTACAAGTTTTTAAAAGAAAATCATATTACTTATGTAAAACATGATCAACCTTTATGTGATTTATTTATTATTTATATAGATAAACATAATATTCATACGATATCAATGGGTGATTTTGCAGTTCTAAGTAATTTAACAGATAAAAAGAATATTTTTAAGTTTACTCAAAATACATCTGTAGCTTCAATTAGAAAAGCTAATTCTAAGTTACTTGAATTAGATAAGCATAAAAAAGAACCTGTATCTGATTATGATAAAGTAAAAATTTTATACTCATTATACAAAAATCAACAAAATCAACGTAATTTTATGACTGTATATCCAGATCAGTCTATTTTAAAGCATAAGCAATATTCTAAGAATAATGTTAATAATTTAAATATTATGAGTGGAATTGTCTTAATGAACAAACCATTTTTAACAAATACCGAATATCAAAACATTATTAATGAAAAAGATATTTATGATATTAAATCAGCATTAACTTATAAAAATAATTCTTTATTCCAAATAAAAGAACCAGAAATTGTTAAAATTGTAATTAAATAAAAAAAGTGTACATTAATTTGTACACTTTTTTATTTACCATTGTGATTTTATTGTGAATATCCAAGAATCTAAATATATATAAAAATTATTTTTACTTTTTTCATTTAAGTTTTTTGTTTGTGAAACATTTTTTCTAATCGTAGATAAATAATCTAAAAATAATTCTTTTAACAATACATTTGTAGATTCAATGTAATTATCTATTTTTAAATGTTCAATTAATTGATTACTTAATGAACTCATGTGAATTATATTAGAAGATTCTTTATATAAATCAAACATGCTTTGTAATTGAAAAGTTGATTCTTTCGTTCGACTTACTAAATCTCTAAATGATGGATGATAAGATCTTGTTAAGTTTTTTAATTCTTTAGTTGTGAATATTGGATTAAGCCAATCATATTCAAAAACATTTTGTAAATGATCTGGCAGATTATCATATTTTTCTTCTAATTCATCTCTTTGTTTATCGTATTTAAGATCTCGTATTTTTGTTTCTTCTAATAATCCATAATCATTATATCTTTCAAACAATAAAGAATAAGTTTTTCTTTGATTATTTAAGACCAATACTTGTGTTGACACCTTGAATAACACAGTTGTTTCAAAAAGTGTCCGCCAAATTGCTGCTGAAGCCTCTGGATGTACAGATAAATTATCATTAAATATATTTAAAGTATCAACAAATCTATTAAAAAAACTTAATATGCTTTTTTCATCATTAGTAAGATTATTATTCTCATTTGCTGCTATTTTAAAAGATTCAAGAACTTTAATTTTCTGTTTTAATGTAAGATTTGAAATTCCAGATACAGAAAAAGCGGGTTGGCTCCCGCTATTTTGACGACCACTTAACTTAAATTTGTTAAATGGAATTAGAATCATTACAGTGTATCTCCATAGCCGTGTTCAAACGCAACCTTAATCAATTCACTTGTCTTTGCTTGACTTAACTTCAGCTTATGTTTATTAACAACAACGACATTCACACCTTTCTTTAATAAGAACTTTTTCAATTTACTTTTCATATTATATATATCGTTACTAATTGTAACTTACTCCTATAATTTATATTATTATTATATCATACTTAATAAGTGATTTCAATACTATTATTAGTCTTTTTTAAAGTGTACTTAATATTATGATCATTTAAATCCTTTTTGAAACTTTCAAAATATTGTTCATTATAATCTTTATCTTTTGTAGCCCAATTGTTAAATATTTCTATTGCTTCACTTGAGTTTTTAGATTTTTCAGCACTATCTAAACCATCATGCATTTTTGAAAATGCGTCCCCTAATACTTTTGCAGTATTACTTGTACTATCATTAATATTATAATTAGCTGTTTGTCTATCAGTATCTATCTTTTTAATTGCTTTAATAAATTTATCTGAATTATTATCTTTACTATAAGCAATTGTTGCAGTACGCCATTGATTTGTTAAATTTGTTTTTGTGCTTTGAGATTTACTATTATCAGCAAAAATTTCTTTTGGCTTTTTTGTACTAGAATTTGACGAATTAGCTGTTTTTGTTGGTTGATTATTACTTCCAGGTGCTGTTTTTGATTTTTGATTACCATTAATTATTAAAAATAATATTGCTATAATGGCGACAAATGAAACGAAAAATATAATTAACTTTTTCTTACTACCTTTATGATCGGCAACATGACCATTTCCTTTTTCTTTTTGGGGTGAATCAGAGGAACCTGATTTTTCATCTGATGTACTTGATTTATCTGAAGTTTCTCCTGTTTCATCATCAAAATCATTTAAATCTATTCCCTGGTACCCAATATCATCTTTTTCTGCCAAAATGCTATCCTCTCTGTTAAATTTTATCTAACTTAATTATAGCAACATTTTTCTTTTTTAATATGTCATTACTTTATTCTGTTAACATATCTGGAAAAAATAATTCTTTATTAATTTTAGGTTGATCCAACATTAACACAAATTCTTCTGTTTGTATTTTGAGTTTTTCAGATTTTATAATAGCAAGTTTATTATTTAATAATGACGTAATTAATTTAACTTGCGCTTTGCTTAAAGCAAATGACATTTGAATATTCTTATTACTAAATTCAAAACTTTCTTTTTGTAATTCAATAGGAGAAATATATAAATTTTCTACCATATTATTATTAATATTAGTTAGTACATATTCACTTTCTTTAAAAATAGACTTTTTTAATAATTTATTATGTGTTTTCAATGAATTAATCCATAGTTTTGCTTCTGGCTCTTCAAACACAACACTATCACCAATAATTTGTTGATTATCTATAATGATTTCTGATTCAAATAACATAAATCCATTAATGGTTAAATTATCTTGATTTTTTTCAATTTCAATTTCATCACGAGCACTAACTAAATCTACTATATCTTGTAATTCAATTGTAATATATCCATCATTAATAATATCTGCTTCTTTATTAATAAAAGTAATTGTTGTATTTTCTTCAACAATAAAAGCTTGTACACCAATAGTTGTTGTTTCTAACTTTAATGTAGCATTTTCTGAGCTTCGTTTTCCCAATGCTTTTGATATTTGAATTAATTGTTTAGCTAAAGTTTTACTTTTTATTTTCAATTTTATTCACCTATATATTTTTTTCAAAAAAATTTTTTTATTTACTATAATTAAATTGTTAGAAATAATAAAGCAATAATACTTATATTTTATAAGTTCTCTATAAAAGAAGAGAAATTGTTTTTCTAGCAGATGCGTTCTAAGCATTTAAATTTATATATTTATATTGCTACGTTTATGTAGCCTAATCCTTATGTATTAACCAGTCTTCGGTCAGTTAATACCTTAGTTCCTTAAAATTAGGCTGCCACTAATCGGTACGCCTTCTATAAAAACTTATCTCTATATCTTAAAAAGCTTGCGGAAACAAGCTTTTTTTCTTGTACATATTTAATTAAGTTTCATCTGTTACTTCTAATATTGCACCCATTAAAATCCATGCTGCGCCTTCACTAGGCATTGACATAGGATCTTCATTATGTTTTCGTGCATATTTATAAATACTATATGCTGTTTCTAATTCAGTTTCTGTATCTCTCCAATTATCAATTGTATCTTTTAATTGTGCATGAATTTCATCTGAAAAGTCTTTAAATTCTGTTTCTTTAAGCAATGTCATTCGCTTGCTGATTTGCTTCTTTACCTTAGTTACGCTTACTGTTGATTTCTTTGTTGTATTCATTATATTTTCCTCTATATCTCTTATTTTAATATAATTACCATTTGATTATTAGTGATCGTCACACTATCAACAGTAGGATTTGGGTTAGTTCCTTCAGTAGAATAAGACCAGTACAATTGATGTTGATTTGCATATGCAATTGCATCATTTAATGATTTACCTTTTAATGATTGTGTATCTGCACTAGAATCATTGCTACTACTCTGTTGCTGTGAACTAGAAGAACTGGCGCTAGAAGAAGAACTTGATTCTTGTGTTTTAATGCTATATGATGAAGAATTATTATCTTCTATTGAAGAAGAAGATGATTCATTTCCTTTTATTGAAGAAGATGAAGAGTATATATTTGTTGAATTATCAATAGTATTATGATTAGTTTTATTTATTTTTACAAAAATTACTCCTGCAACAATAACTAAAACAATAATAGTGATAATCAAAAACCATCTATTTTTCTTTACATATAGGTGTTGATCTCTTTTCTGCATTCCATTTCTCCTTGATATAATAATTTGGTTCAATATATCTATACATTAATGATACACTATATATTACAAAAAAGAAAGGGTTTTTTCAAAATAAATGAATTGATTTTTACTGTATTTTTTGCTATGATTAAGTACAGATTAATTATATTAATAAGGAGGTGTACATACATGAGTAGAAGTCCAGTTTATACTAAAGATCAAATTTTTGTTGAAGAATTTGGTGATAAAGAAAGTTTAGAAATAATTTTTAAAATTAATAAAATTTTATTTACTAAAAAAGGATTTACTATTTTAAATGTAGATATAATTAGTACAGACCCCCACGTTTTATTTTCACAAAACAAAGTAGTTGTAAAAGGAACATTTAAAAATCCAAGAGTTAATGATAAGTACCAAGCCATTGGTAAAATTTCATTCAGTAATCAGTATGATTATTTTGTTAATGTTGAGGATACTGCTAAATTGATTTATTTACGAGCAAAAAAAGATTTAGTAGATTATTTCAGAGTAAATGTTACTGGTATAGGAAAAGTAAAAGCTGAAAAGATCGTAGATTATTTTGGTGAAGATACGCTTTTAATATTAGAGAATACGCCTGAAAAAATTAAAGAAGTACCAGATCTAAAATTATCAAAAGTTATACAAAAAGATATAATTTCACAATTATCAAAAGGTAAAATTATTACTAAATTAATGGGTCTATTAACCAGTTTAAATATTGATGAATCATATGCTTTTGATATATACGAACAATTTGGTGAAAGTAGTGAAGAAACTTTTAAACAAAATCCTTTTATTTTAACAGAAATAAAATCATCTTTATTTTATAAAGCAGATAGAATCTTTAAGAATCAATTTTTAATGAATAAAGATATGCCTAAATTACAAAAAAATGTGTTTTATGGTGAACGTTACCGTGCGGCAATTAAATTCTATTTATTAATTAATTTAGATATGGATGGTGCATTAGCGGTTAAAAAAGAAGATTTAATACAAGAATTTATTACTAATCGCTTTTTCGTAAGATATGCGGCAATTAAAAATGATGAATACAAACCAGAAAGATATGTTGTAGAAAAAGAAATTAATTCTATGATTGATGAAGGATTGATTGTTGAAACATATTCAAATAAAAATGAATCTTATCTATATATGTCAAATAGTTTTTATGCAGAAGCAAGGATTATTGATTTAATTAAAAAATTCAATCAAAGATCTATTACTATTACTACAACAAAAGAAAACAATGATTTTATTAATTTATATGAAGAACGTACAGGTTTTAAATTAGCTGATAAACAAAAGCTTGCAGTCGATTTATTAATCAATAATAAGATTTCTATATTAACTGGTGGACCTGGAACTGGTAAAACACAAACATTATTAGCTGTTAAAGAATTCAATGAATTTTTAGAAAAGGCAAAAATTGTTAATAATGCTGATATTGCATTTTTAGCTCCTACTGGTAAAGCGGCACGTAGAATGTCTGATGTACTGAATGTTGAAGCTGAAACTATTCATAGAAAATTAAAATTAGCTGGTTTTGGAAAAGATGAAACACCTATGACAATACCTGAGAAATTTGTTGTTGTTGATGAGAGTTCAATGATTGATTTGCAATTATTTTCTAATCTATTATCTTCTTTAAATAAAGAAGCACATTTATTGTTGGTTGGTGATGAAAATCAATTACCATCAGTTGGTGCAGGGCTAGTACTGCGAGACCTTATTAATTCTGGAAAAGTTAAAACAGTAATTCTTGATACTGTTTTCAGACAAAAAGGAAATACATTATTAGTGGATAATGCATTTAAAATGAAAAATGGTGTTGGAATTGTAAAAGAAGGCGGATTAGAATTTAATTCTCCTAGTAAAGATGTATTAAAAGATAGTTATTTTATTGAAACTGTTGATGCAACAGAAACTAGAACAAGAGTTTTACAATCTTTAAAGATGGTTCTTAAAAAATATAAGTTTGAAATGTCTGATGTTATGATATTAACACCACAAAAAAATGGCTTATTAGGAACTAATGTTTTAAATAAAATCATTCAAGATGAATACAATCCCAATGTCTTTTCTAATAAAAATTTTATTATTAGAAAGTCTGATTCTACACCATTTTATGTACAAGATCGAGTAATTCAATTAGAGAATAATTATGAACAAAATATTTTTAATGGTGAAATAGGCACTGTAACTAGTATAGATATCACAAATGATAATTATTCTATGTATGTTAAATATCCTGGTCATGATTCGTTAATTTTATATGAAAATACAGATATTAAACAAATTGATTTAGCATATGCAATTACTGTTCACAAATCACAGGGTTCAGAAGCACCTGTTGTAATTCAAGTTGTTGATGATACACAAAATAGAATGTTAAATAGATCATTAATTTATACAGCATATACTAGAACAAAAAAGACTAATATTTTAATTGGTCAAATTGATGCTTTAAATGGTGGTTTAAATGATATTGATAACTTAAAAAGGACTTCTTTAATTAAAGAAAAATTATAAATTATATGCTATTATTAATAAAGAGGTTATTAAAATGAAAAATTTAGTATTATCATCTTTTTTAATTTCGAATAATGATATACTATTACCTTGGTTGTGGGCGTTTATTGTTTTATCAATCATTTTATTATCCATAGTATTATTTTTAAGTTACAGAGTTGATTTCTGGAAAATAAAGTATTTGAAATTAAAAAAAGAAATAGAAAAAAACAACACAACTATAACAACACCATACAATAGCGATAAAAAATATAATATTAAATTAGCATTTATTATCATTGTATTTATTATTGCAATATTAATTAATTAGAGGTAATTAAAAAAATGACATTATATGTACTTGATCCAAGTTCAAAACTAAAAACACAATTTAATAATAAAAACATTAAGGACGTTGCTTTCTTTAACAAATTCAAAGATATTGAATTCAAATTAAAATTCAAAGATTTTATTTTAGTTAATGTTGACGAACCAGAAGCATTTGATGGTTTTGATCCTGAGTTAGTTAAAAATAAAGATATTATTGTATTTTCTAATGATGAAGGCAACACATATTCATTAACAAATAATATTGATTTCAAAAAATTAAATGAAATAATTGATGAAAACACACTTGTTTTCAAAAATGATTTAACACATCAAGATAGTACGGATAATACAAATCTTCTTCAACAATTAAAGGGAAGGGTTAAAGGTACATTTACTAATAACATTAGAAAAAATAAATTTATTGATGATAGATCAAAATCTAAAGTAATGACTAATAAATTCTTTAATAACACATTGTTTTCACATTTAGTCTATTCAAAACAATTAGATGTACTAGTAAGTAAAAGTGAAACACAATGGGCTAATGACATTACAGAAGATTATGTAACTCATTTGATTTCCATTAATAAAATTGATGAGCCAGAAAAAGCTAAATTAGAATCAACTGAAACGGCTGAGGCTATTAATATTTTAACTTACTTAATAAAAGAAAGAGGAGTAAATATTGACTTAAATAATGTAAGTGAAACTTCAGAAACAGAGACTCATAATGAAGAACCAAAACAAGAAGCAGAAGAAGCAGAAGAAGCAGAAGAAACAAAAAATGAAACTGTTACACAAAGTGTAAACGATGGTTATAATGATTTTTCTGAAAATAAAGATGTTGATCAAGAAATTGCAAACAAAAAAATTGATGAAGAAGTTGAACAGGATGAAGAAAAGATAGATAAAATAATTTCTAATGATAATGATGTAAATGAAGATCAATTTGCTTTTGATGATGAAGAAGAATTTGATCCTTCTACAAAAGAAGAAGAAGAAAATATTGTACTAGAAGATGATATTGACAATGCAGTAGAAATAGATCAAGATGAAGCAAAAGAAATTAAAGAGGAAGAAAAACCTACAAGCTTAGATGAAGAACTTAAAATATTTGAAAAATCTGATTCTGGTAATATTGAAAAAAAGGTTGAAGAAAAGGAAGATTTAAATTCATTTAATAGATTATTTGATGAACTTAATGGTTAAGAGTAAACTATGGCAAATAAAAAGTTATTAACAATAGGTAAAGTAAAACAGGCATATGAAAATAATAAGCCTGTTTTTGTAAAAATACAAAAAATTATTAGATTGCAAAATGGATTAGGAGTGTATATTCCAAAAGGAATTGAAGTTGCAAAAGTCCAAACAGAAAAAAACTTTATAGCTTTAATTAAAAAAGAAGAATATGAATTATATCATAATAGTTTTCCAAAGAATGATAAGAAAAAACTGTACAGACCAATGCAAGTATTAGTTACTAATATATTTGAAGTTGGTGGCAAAATGATTGTTTTGTTATCTGGAGATAAATACCAGCGAAGTGTTCGTGAAAATGTTTTAAAAGAAATTGAAACAGTTGATAGTTTTAAGGCTAAAGTTGTAGGATTTATGGAATACGGAGCAATATTAGAATATAAAAATATAAAATTAGAATTATCTAATAGTAACTTCTCTTTTAACAAAGATATTAGTTTAAATCGAGTATTCCATTTACAAGATGAAATTGAAGTCAAATTTGATCGGTTAAAAAAGAATGGTAGAATTATTAGAGTTATTCCAACAAAAATGTTCCCAAAGCCAGATTACTTAGAAGTTAAAAATTTTGAAGAGTTTCAATTAGACGATATTGTTAAAGGAAAAATAGTAAACACAACTCCTGCGACTGTTTCAGTTATGTTAGGCTATGATTCTAGAAAATTAGATCCTAAGACAAATAAACCACAAGGACGTATGTCTATGATTGTAGCAACAATGGATCATCCAGAACCCGTTTTAGATGAAATGGTAGTGGACAATATGCCTGTAACTGTACAGATTTATAAAATCAACCCTTACAAAATATATGTTAAATTAGTTTCTATTGATTTGGACACAAAAGAAGGAAACTATATGGAATATAAAATGAATCAATCAATGGAGAAAGAATAATGGATGTTATTACAAATGATATAAAACAAAACTATTTTGAGATTTCTGATCTTTATAGACAAGTTTGGGCGCACGAACAATTTGCTTTAAGATTATCTTCTCAACCAGAAATTTCAAGAGAACGTGCGGAAGGTAAAATTACAGATGATGAAGTTAAAATTACAGCTTTTTTAAAACAAGCAAAATTTGCTACTGCTGATCAAATATCAAGAGCTACAGGAATTGATATTAAAACATTATTAGGAACTGATTTTAAGAGTTCATTGCTAGGAACAATGTTTCATAATTTAATGGTTAACTATTTTGTTGTCGCTGCATTTGAACAAGCAGAATTTTTAAAAGATAAAAACGCACTGAAAATATTTACTTTAGATTTTGGTGGTGATTATTTACTTTCATATGAAGGTCACGATATGACTAATTGGAGACCATCAGAATATTTTGCTGGTATAAGTGTTGTTAAAAAAGCATTGCAACAAACAGAAGTATTAATTAATTTATTAGAAACAACTGTACTTAAATTAAGAGATTACGAACAGTTTAAAGTTTATCGTTCTGGTAATGAATTAGTACAAACAGACTTTTTTGCAAGTATGAATACTGGTAATAATAAAGTATTTAATTTCATTGGTTACTTTGTAGAACCTCAATTTGAAGATTTGAGATTTAGAGATAATATTGATGTACTTAATCAAGTATTTAAGTTATCAAATGCATGGGAACGTTATTTCCCATTAGAAGATTTATTCCCCAAGTTATTATTATTTGTACAAGATAGTAATGATAAAGGGCAAATTGAACGAACAATGAAAGTGGTTGCAAATGCTTCTAATTTTCAAGGTGATAAAGAAGTATATATCATTGGATATAATGATGTAATTACTAACGGATTAAAAAATAGTATTATTAGAAGTTTTACAGTAACTGATGATAAGAATACAATTGAAAAAAGTGCATTTAAAACAAAAATGTTTTCTTAAACAAAAAAAGCTAAAAAATAGCTTTTTTTTAGTACATCATTTTAATTATTTATTTATGTACAAAAAAAAGATAAACAATTGTTTATCTTAAGCGTTATTCTAATTTCTTATTAGAATGGTAGATCATCATCTGCAATGTCTACTTCTGCACTTGCTTTCTTAGCAGGTGCCTTCTTCTTAGCAGGTGCTTTCTTTGTTGGTGCGGCTTGTAGTCCACCAGCATTAGAACCTTCTACTACATATGGAGTTTCAATAAGCAAATCAACATATGTTGAATCATTATATTCATGAGATGATACAGTGACAGGGGCATTCAAGCGACTTCCCTTAACAAATGACTCTGCAACTGCTTCTGCTTCTTCCTTAGTGTTAAAGAAATATGTGATATTTGCTGGAATAGTTTCGTATTCTTCAACATCTACTAATTCTGTACCTAGTCGTTCGTTAATCTTATCCGTTACATTTGATAAATTAGTAAAAGTCTTTACTGCAAACTTATCCTTAACTTCTGTTACTTCTCCATCCTTAGCAATGTATCCTGATAGACGAGCATGGAATGCAGGTCCATTCTTTGTTTCGTATACATCTGTTAGATCTTGTAGTGTTTCAAATTCTGTTTTCTTAGCCATAGTTACCTTTCCTATAAATTTTGATTTCCTTATTTAAAAATAAGGATTGTTTTTATATTACATAATATATTATATCATTTTTATGGTTGTTTTGTCAACACTTAATTATAATTAATTTTAGATAAAATTCTTTCTGAATAATAATTTTCATTATTATTATCTGTCTTACCATCTATTTGCATAGCCGTAACTGTACTATTTAAATTATCAAATTTAAATTTCAAATCTTCTGTTAAAAAATAAACCACATCGTCTTTATTTGATGATTCAATATCTTTAACAGTAATAGTTTCGCTGCTTAATCTATCATTCATATTTTGCATATCAGAGAAAACAAGATAAATCTTATTTTCTAAATCATTGTCTCCTGAAATAATAGTTGATTGAACAGTCTTGATAAAAGCCTTATTCTTTTCTTTATTACTGGAAACCTTTTCTAATGCTGATAATAAATCCTTGTGATTGGAAATTCTGGATTCAACATTGAAATCTTGTAGTATTTTTTCAAAATCTTGCATATTATTTGTATTTTTCAAGAGCAATCCTCCTCTTATTCATAATAAGAATATTATATCATATCTTTTATTTAAAAAGTAGCAGTTTCTTCATAATAATGTGGATTCAATTCTTTTATATGATCTACATTGTATTTTTCACAAATATCTTTTTCAATTCCAGAAAAATCTAATGGCACACGAGTTAATTGATTATTGTAGTTCCAATCATTAATTTTATAATCATAAAATATATTAACATTCTTTTTGATTTTATTAGAACTTACTCGTACATATAATCTAGATTTTCCTGCTTGTGTATGATAAGATTTTTCCCAATATCTTGCATTAAGTAAGCGCCATGCTTCAGGATTAAATGTATTATCATCAAAATGGTAATCTAGATTATCATCTAAATTAAAATGTTCAAAGTATTTTTGTCTTAATTTAGAAAAGGCAATAAGAGTTAACAAAGAATCAGAATTTGCTTGATGCCAATTTTCATTAACAATATCAAAAATTTCTAAAAATGCATCAAGTCTATTTAATCCTTTTGTTTGTGGAAATAAAGTTCGCATTGCTGTCATTGTATCAAAATAAACATTTGTATAAAATAGCTGATTATAGTTCATATAATAATCTAAAAAACGTTGTTCAAACATTGCATTGTGAGCCACAATAACACCATCTGATAAGAAAGAAAATAATTCTTTCATAATATGATTAGGTCCTTTTGCTTCATTAACCATTTCATTACTTATTCCTGTTAAATTAGTAATTTTTTTAGGTACTTTTACCGTTGGGCGTACTAATGTTTCAAATTTATGAAATTCATTTGAATTATCAGAATCTAATCTGATTGCTGATATTTCAATTATTTCGGCATGCTTTTCAGGTGAGAAGCCTGTTGTTTCTAAATCCACACCAATAAAATGATTATGTTCTAATATATCACCATATTGTTCTCTTAATTTATCCCATTTTGCTGTTGACCAATCTATTTGCATATTCCGACCTCCTACTTTTTATTATATTATAGCATATACTATTTTAATATAGTACAAAAAAAAACACACCGTACTACAGTGGGTGCGTTTTTTATTAATACTATGGACTATGAATATAATAACATATTCATTAAGAAACTACAAATCACTTAGTAGCCTTAACAAAAGCATCCCATGTAACATCATTAGATGTAGCTGAATTTGAAGCTGAATCGCCATATTGATTAATTAATTCTCTATATGTTTTAACATCACTACCAACTTTAAAATCACTTTCATTTTCATAATAGAATCCCCAGAAGAATAATTTTCCAGCACCATCTTCTATTATATAAGCATGAACTTTTGTACCGTATGTATCTGAAATAAGTACATCATAGACACCATTTGTTTTATCACTACCTAAATAATTATAAGCATTAACCATTTCATTTTGATAGCCACTTAATGTTGCTACTTTTTTAGATTTTTCCATATCAGATAAGTTTTTATAAAATGTTGTACTAATATATTTAGTTGGTTGTCCTGCAAACACATTAATAGCAGATTGAGGGTCTAAAATAAATTCATTTTGACCTTTTGGGGCAAGTTGACTACCAATTATTGCCATTGTCATAGGAGTTTGAAAACGTTCTTTAATACTTTTACCCATATCTTGTACATAAGATGAAGCCGCACTTAATGACATGTTTTTAACTAATAATAAATATTTATTATAAATTAATGTATCATTCCCAATACCAACATTTACTATATTTTCATCTGTCGTAAAATTATAATTAGCACTATTTCTAACCCACAACGCACTTGCTTGATCAATATCAGTAGTTGCACCTGCTGCATCTAATGTTAATAGATTTTTTTGAAGTGCTTCGCTATTTGTAAATTCTTTTTTACCATTAGATAACTTAGAAATTTTTGATTCAAATAAATATGTCCAACCTTGTGTGTTTTTTGTTGTTGACGCTTTATATTTAATTACTTTATTTTTTGTAGGTTCTATGTTTTTAGAGTTTTTCACTTTATCTATTCCAACTGGTTTTGTATTTTCATAATGTTGATAGAAAAAATATCCCCCTACAATTAATCCAATAAAAGAAATTATTAATGCTGAAATATATAATATTATAAATTTTTTCTTTTTAGGGACTATCTTTTTTTTATTTTTCTTTTCTTTTTTCATACATCATCTCCCAGTACATAATCTGGTAAATTAAAAGGTGTTTTAACATATCCATATACTTGAGCAAATGTTAAATTTCTTTGTTGAATCGTTAGTATCATATCATTAACTTGATCACTATTTAATTCAAAAGTATTAGGTAGAACTTTTGCAGTCGCTTTATAAGTTCCAGTGAATGTTTTCTTTATTTTAAGAAGGTTCCAATATCTATTACTATTTTTATTTAAGAATTTAGGAATTCCTAACCAAGCAAAATCTGCATTGCAAACAACCCATAAATCAGTTTCATTATCACAAACAAATAATACATTATTAACTTCTCTAATATAACCTTTTTCTGCTAATATTTTTAATTTCTTTTGATCGTTTGTATGTACAATAAATGCATCATTTCCTCTCGATTTAATGTACGGAATATTATTATTGCTCATTTGTGTTACATTATTTTCCATATTTTATCACCACTTTTTATTTTTATTTATCATGTTTATGATAGCATTTAAATAAAAAAAACTACAAAAAATGTAGTTTTAATATAAATAATATCTATTTTGAAATGGTATTTTTTGATTGTATGGTGCATCTACTAAAATCAATTCACAATTATCTACTAAATCTGTTTTTGATAATTCTTCAATTAACTCTCCACGATCATCATAAAATTTATGAGCATTAATTTTTTTTAATGATTCATATTTATCAAATACATTATCTACAATATCAGTAAACGGAATATTATAATGTTTTAATATATCCCTATTCAAGTTGCGATATACTTTGTCTCTTGCAGTAACAATGATAATATCATTTTCTTTTGCTTCTTCTATCAGATTAAGAACTAATTTTTCATTGACAGTAGAGCCTGCAATTATTTCACTAGAAAAGTTTTTCCAAATATTAACTTCTTCATTAGAAGAAATACCATAAACTTTTGCAAAACTATATTCTTTAATATCACAAATTTTTTTATTTGTATTTGTTTCACGATTAAAAACTTGCACAGCTTTTTTTAAAGAAAATAGTGTTCCATCTAAATCGTAAGCAATTACCTTTTTCATATATCATACCTTCTTTTTATTTATTTAAAATAATTATATATCATTTTCAATAAAAAATACAATTAATATTTAATGTATGTTATAATATTAGTTAATTATATCAAATATTGAGGGTAAATACATGAAAAAAATTAAAAATGTTTCTATTGTAATTTTTAAAATACTTATTACACTAGCTTTTATTGGCGGAATAGCTGTCGCTGGTTATTCATATTTGGGATACAGTAACGTTAAAAAAACTGTACAGCATTCTTATAAAAAGACAACTGCAAAGAAATTAAGAAACGTTAATGATTCTATTGAAAATGGACAACCAATATCTATTTTATTGATGGGAGTTGATACTGGTGATTTAGATAGAACTTATAAGGGAAGAACAGATTCTATGATTTTATTAACAGTGAATCCAAAAGAAAAGAAAACTACTATTGTATCTATTCCAAGAGATTCATTAGTATCTATTATAGGATATGAAAACACTTATCCTCAAAAAATAAATGCAGCATATGAATATGGTAATGCAACAGCTTCAATTAATACTGTACAAACATGGTTAAATGTGCCAATTGATTTTTATGCCACTATTAATATGAATGGAATGAAACAAATTATTGATAAATTAGGAGGTATCGACATTACACCAACATTATCATTTGATTATGAAGGCGCTTCTTTCAAAGAAGGCGTTAAACAACATTTAAATGGTTTCCAAGCGCTTAAATATTCTAGAATGAGATATGATGATCCGCAAGGTGATTATGGTCGCCAAGCACGACAACGACAAGTTATTAGTGCTTTAATTAAAAAAGCAAAAAATGTTTCATCCTTATTAAATCAAAGTTTATTAAGTTCTATCTCTACTAATTTAAGTACAGATTTAAATTCTAATGATTTATTAACAATGGCACAAAAATATATAGATGTTACAGATAATGTTTCTAGTGATCACCTGCAAGGTAACGAAAAAGTTATTGACGGTGTTTCATATGAAGAAGTTAGTCAAGATGAAAAACAACGTATTACAAATTTAATTAGAAAAAACTTAGATATTTCAGAAGCAACCACTGGTCCATTACATGCTGGTACAGTTTCTGGAGAATAATAAAAAATTTACAAAAAACTATTGTAATATATTTTACTATCATGTATAATGAATATATAAGCAAATATAAAGGAGTATTAATACTATGACTGAAGAAAATAAAAATTTAGCAACAGAAAGCATTGAGGTTTTAGAAAAACTACATGAAAAGCCTCAAGTATATGATCCAGAAAATGCACCAGAATATAATATTAGTGCGGCTTCCCAAATTGGTGTGGCTGAGCAATCAAAGCTAGGTGGACTAGTTGATGAATATTTGAAACAAGTTAATGCTGGTGATATGGAAGGAAAAGCAGATTATCTTTTAGATTTAAAGAAAAAGATGGGCGATATGCCATCATTAGATGATGGATTTTTTGACCGATGGTTTAAAAAGTTATCTATTACTAGAAAGATTGAAAACTTAAATGATAAATATGTATCATTGGATTCACTTGCAACTAATATTGCAGTTAATATTAATCAACGAATTGATGATTTAAAAACTGCACAAACTCAATTTACTGCTATTCAAAAGAACAATGATGAATATTTGATTAGTATTGATAAGGTTATTGAAGGATTAAAAGTAGAAATTGAAAATGTAAAAAATGATGGTGTGCCAAACACATACCCACAAAAGATGAACTACTTAAATGTTTTAACTAAGCGTGAATTAGATTTGCGTACAAGTCGAGAAATTATTAGTCAACAAATTCCACAAATTCAAGCAAGTATGCTTGCTAATATTCATTTACAAGACTCACTGCGTAATTCAATTACATTAACTGTACCTATTTTAAAGCAACAACTAGCAATTTCTATTAACAACTTACGTCAGCGTTATGCCGCTGAAACACAAAAGAAGTTAAACGAAGCTACTGAAGAAGCAGTTAAAAATAACGTTGAACAACTAGAAGAAACATTAAAGGTATCACAAGAAGCCTCAACTGCTTCAATGGTTTCCCCTGAAACATTGCGTGAAACTCATAAGAAGATTGATGCCATTATTGATGATTACTTAGCAAAGCAAAAGCAAACTAGCACAAAGCAGAAAGAATTGATTAAAGAATTGGAAACAATTCAAAAAGAAGGTAATTATAAGAAGTTAGATTTTGATCAAGAGCATAAGTAATAAATAAATTTGGTGTAGCTTAGCTATACCTTTTTTTGTACATAAATTTAAAAAATAACGTGCTATAATATATATAGGTTTGTTAGAGATTCTTTCCTTCTTTTCTCTAACAGGCTTTTTTTTGTACATAAATTTAAAAAATAACGTGCTATAATATATATATAGGTTTGTTAGAGATTCTTTCCTTCTTTTCTCTAACAGGCTTTTTTTGTACATAAATTTAAAAAATAACGTGCTATAATATATATATAAGTTTGTTAGAGATTCTTTCCTTCTTTTCTCTAACAGGCTTTTTTTGTACATAAAAAAAACAATTAAAATTAATTAATTGTTTCTAAATTTAAAAAATAATTAATAACAGCTTGATCTAACCTATCAGAATATTGATAAATTTTTTCATAGTTATTTCCGTTATTTTTGATAAAAGTTTCTAATGGAGTGCCAATTTTATAAACATTTACAAAATAATTATATGATCTTGCAAAAATTTCACTTGGAGATTCCAAATAAGATAACATTTTATCATTTTTTACATATATCTTATTATTATTTACTGCATATTCTAATGCTTGCTTATATAAAAATAGAATGTGTTGAAAATCATCTTGATTAGATAAAGGCTTGTTTTTTGAAATGTAATTATAATCCAAAAAATGTCCATATTCGTGAGCAAAAAAGTATTCTTGTTTTAAAATGATTTCATTATCTTTTATTCGATACAATCCTTGTGTGGCTTTGTCTTTTCTGTCAATAGTTTTTTTAAAATTAACATTCAAGTCTTTATTTACTTTTATTAAATAAGGCAACACATTATTTATTTCTTTTTCAAAAGAAGAATTTTTCTTTTCTAAAAGAAGTGTATTAAAATGAATTGTATCTGTATCAAGATTATTTGTGACATTTTCATTAGTTAACTTAAGTCGTATCTTTTTTATGCTAATTAGTATAGCACTAACAACAACAATTATAACAACAGCAGTCATGAGGTATCCTTCTCTCTTTTTTTATTTTTTATTAAATTAATTATATAATTAAATTAATAATTTCAATGAAAGAAGGACAGCCTATGGAAAATAATATTCATCAGTTATTTGATGATTTATCAAACAATATTATTAGCTTTAGTTATAAAAAAAATGATGGTTCAATTAAATGCGTAAAAGGCACAATAAACATTAATTTAGTAACAACTATATCTGAAAAAAGAAAAGAATATTTATTAGAAGTATTTGATTTATCACAAGGTTTTTCTTTATTTGATAAAAATTCAATTCATGGTTATTTTCACTACTTTGATTTAGAAAGTAATGGAATTCGGTATTTTAATCCGGTTAATCTTATTTAAAAAGTGTACAATTATAATTGTACACTTTTTTTTATATTATGTTATATAATTAAATTATAAAAATGAAAGTGCTTAGCACAAAGAAAGAAGGATATTTATATGTCTGTATTATTTGAAGAAGAAGTTAATCAAGATAATATTTTTGAAATGTCGGATTTGCAAGAACTATTGAAAGATTGTATCTCTCACAAGCCTTTTGCAAAGGAAGTATCAGTTTTAGAAACAAGTATGTTTACTGATGAAGAAATTAGTGTTATTACTAAAATGACTCAAAATATTGTTTCTTATGGTAATTCTTTATTAAATAAAGAAATGCCAACAGTTATGTTATTTGGTACAAAGATTAAAAAGATTGTAGATTATGATATTCCTGCTCCAATGGGTGTGAATGTTACAACTTCTGGCTTGACTACTCGAATGAATTTATTTATTAATCCATTCCATTTGGCATTTAGATATGGTTCTATTACTTGTTTAAATGAGAGCTATACATCACCAGAATTAGCTTCTGGTCCTCAAGATATTGTTAGTTTATTATTTCATGAATATTCTCATCTAATGTTTCAGCACATGGATCGGTTTAAGGAACTTAATAAGCTAGGATATCATGATTATGTTAATATTGGTGAAGATGCCTTTATCAATCAATCTGATTTTTTCAAGAAAAGTCAAATATTAGCTGAATGTGGTATCAGTCTTAAAACAATGGAAACCTTATCTGGTAAAAAGCCAGAAGCAAATCGTGAATCTGATTATTATATTAAATTGTTGCTTGATGAAGATAAGAAGCAAGTTGAACAATATAATAAAGATAACCAAAATAACTCTAGTCAAGATGGAGAAGGTTCTCCAAGTCAAGACGGAGAAGGTAATTCTGATCAAGATGATGCAAGCCAAAATGGACAAGGTGATCCTAGTCAAGATGGACAAGGTAATTCTAGTCAAGACGGACAAGGTGATCCTAGTCAAGACGGACAAGGTGATTCTGGTCAAGACGGAGAAGGTGATTCTGGTCAAGACGGACAAGGTAATTCTGGTCAAGACGGACAAGGTGATTCTGCTCAAAATGGACAAGGTGATTCTGCTCAAAGTGGACAAGGTAATTCTAGTCAAAATGGACAAGGTGATTCTGCTCAAAGTGGACAAGGTAATTCTAGTCAAAATGGACAAGGTGATTCTGGTCAAGACGGACAAGGTAATTCTGGTCAAAGTGGACAAGGTACTCCTAGTCGTAATGGTAGCATTCCTTTGCGTGATAAAACTGGTATGCCATATCCTGGTGAAGATAAGAATAAATCTACTTCATTGAATGGTAAATTAAATACTCCTGCGGCTGGTTCACATGAACGTTGGAATAAACTTACTAAGGAACAAGAAAAAGCTGGTGAAATTATTGCTGGTGATTCTGATATGCAAAGTGAAATTGCAAAAGCTTTACGTACAAGTTTAGAAGAAGCTGGTGAAACGGCTGAATATTTGAAGCAACGTGGGTTGATTTCTGGTAACATGTTTGATGCTATTATGACTGGACGTGTTACTAAAGGTAAGTTACCTATTAAGTCTGTTGTTATGCGTGGTGCAAGTCGTTTAAAGGCTGAAACACGTAGAACATATGCTCGTCCTAATCCACGACAATCAACATCAATCAAGGTGTTACGTGGAACTCGTCAAGAAAATCTGAAAAACATTCGTGTTTTCGTAGATAATTCGGGTTCGATGGGTCCAGAAGAAATTAATTTCTGTGTTAAAGAAGTTGCTGCTGTTGCAAAACACATTAAGTCAAAGTTGGAAATTATTCCATTTGATGCTCAGGTTTATCCAGAGCATACACAATATGTAACAAAGACTGGTTCGTTTGAATATACTCCTGTTGGTCGTGGTGGAACATCATTCCAACCAATATTTGATTATCTTAAAGAACAAAAGTGCCGTGATATCAATGATGTTACTGTAATCTTAACTGATGGTTATGGAGAAAGCATTGTAAACACACGAGGTCTTAAAAATGTAATTTGGGTACTTGTAGAAAGTACAGAAAACACATTATCTGTTGAAAATCCTGTTGGTAAGGTCGCTTGGTTAAGTGATGATGAAAACTATAAGCTTCATAAAATGAATAATTAACATTCAGAAAACACTTTAATTAGTGTTTTTTTTAATAAAAAGTATTCACAATGGTATATTTATATGTTATACTAAAATAGTAAACAAATTAAAAGAATACTACATAAAGATAGAGGTAAAAATATGAACGCAGATTTTAATACAGACTTAAAAAAGATGAACCCGAAAGAAATTACTGCATATATGCGAAATATTAACGGTGAAACAAATTTTGAAGAATATAAGAAAGAAATGGCAGAAGCACAAAATGATCCTTTTCAAACAGAAGAATCCCCCCTTACTTCTACTGTACAAGAAGAACAATCTGATCCAGTAGGTGTTAATTTAACTGAAAAGGCACGTAAGAATGAACTACATAAAATCATTGGACGTGAAGATGAAGTACAAGAACTTATTCGTGTCCTTTCAAGAAAAAATAAAAATTCTGCTATTATCACTGGTAAAAGTGGAGTTGGTAAAACTTCTATTGTAGAAGCACTTGCACAATTGATTGTTTCTGGTGATGTACCAGAACAATTAAAAAATAAAGATATTATCAGTGTAGATTTATCATCAATTACTGCTGGTACATCTGTTCGTGGACAACTAGAAGAAAAAGTTCAATCTATTATTAATGAAGTAAAAAAGAATAATGATATTTTATTCTTCGATAATATTGAACAAATTGTAGGAACTGAAAGTAACGGAAAGGCTTCTGGAAATATTTCTGAATTACTAAAGCCAAGCTTATCACGCAGTGAATTTCCTATTATTGGTACAGCTACTAACTCTGCTTATAGAAAATCAATTAAAAAAGATATTACATTATCAAGATTATTTTCTATTGTAGAAATTAATGAACCTACTGCTGAAGAAACATTAGATATTCTAGAAGGCATTGTCCCAGAATATGAATCTTATCACAATGTAAAATATAGCACTGATGTATTAAAGGCAATGATCAAATATTCTATTCGTTATATTGGAGAACGAAATTTGCCAGATAAGACAATTGATTTATTAGACATTGTTGGTGTCACAGTATCTCAAAAGAATAAGATTAATAAAAATAAAGCTGAAAAAGAATCAAATGATATTGTCAATGAACAAGAAAAACTATTAACTGAAATTAAAAATGCAGTTGAAAAGCAAGATTTTGATAAAGCTTCTGAATTGCAAAAGAAAGCTGAAAATTTAAAAACAAAAATTGAAACAATTAAAACAAAATTTAACAATGATATTACTGTACAAGATGTTTCTGCTATTATTGAAAAAGAAACAGGTATTCCAGTTTCTGATGTTGATAGTGATAATGTTAATTTCTTAAATAATTTAGAAAAAAATCTTGAAAATAGTGTTATTGGTCAAAATGAAGCAGCACAAGCACTTGCACGTACTATTCGTAGAGCAAGAGCAGGATTTAATAATGAAAACCGTCCTATGGGTAGTTTCTTATTTGTTGGACCTACTGGAGTTGGAAAAACAGAAATCACAAAAACACTTGCTAAAGAAGTTTATGGTTCTGAAAAAGCAATGATTAGATTTGATATGTCTGAATTTGGTGATCAATCAGCCGTTTCAAAATTAATTGGAGCTACTGCTGGATTGGTTGGTTATGATGATACAGATAACACATTAACTGAACAAGTACGTCAAAATCCATATAGTCTTATTTTATTTGATGAATTTGAAAAAGCCAGTCCAAAAGTGCATACTCTTCTATTGCAATTATTGGAAGATGGTCGATTAACAGATGGTCAAGGAAATACTGTTGATTTTAAAAACACAATTATTATTGCTACTAGTAATGCTAATGCTGATAAATTAACAGAAGAAAATAAATTACAACTTTTATCTAATACTTTTAAGCCTGAATTGGTTAATCGTTTTGATAATGTTATTAAGTTTAATAATTTAAATGATGAAGCATTGAATTCTATTTTAGATCTTATTTTAAAACAGAATTTAGAAATGTTTACTGAAAAAGGTATTGAAGTAGATATTAAGAAAGGAACAAAAGAACAATTATTATTGAATGGTTACAATAAGAGCTTTGGAGCACGTCCAATTCGTAGAATTGTAGAGCAAGAAATTGTTGACAAGGTTGTTGATAAGTTTTTGAGTAATCCAAATCAAAAGAAGTTTACTGTATCGCTTGATAAAAATAAGCAAACAATTGTATCTTAAATATTAAAAGAATAAGTTAAATTTTACTTATTCTTTTTTTGTACATAAAAAAAATCAAATTTATTAGCTATAATTATAAAGTAAAATAAAATATAGGTGCTAAATTATGATTAATAACTTAAAAACTCTAATGACCACAATTGGTTTCATTTCAGTCGCTTTAATCGGTGGTGGAGCAACAGCAGTTCATGCTGATTCTACAACCATTTCTAACGTTCAACAAATCACAGCAAATCAAGCTGCTACTAATAATGCAAATAATGGTACAGCAGAAAATACTGCTTCAAAAATAATTGATTATACTCATAAAGAAGCTAATCAAACACAAAAAAGTGGTAGCGATGCTGTTTCATATACTGCTGGTGTAAGTGCTACTAACGCAGCAAATACAGTTGCAGGAACGGCTGTACAAGCTCCAAATAGCTCTGTTTCATCTACTGATGGTCTATTTAAAAGATTAAGCAATTCTTTTGATTACTTCGGTGGAAATGCATTGGTATTGATTATCAAGTTTGCAATTATTGCATGTTGGGTTATGATGGGATGGTCATTATTAATGGCTATACTTTCATTGTTCTTCAAAAAACTTGGTACGCCTTGGAAATGGATTGGAACATTAGTAGGAGCAATTGCACTATTTGCAATTCTTACATTCTTAGGAAACTTTGCAGATGCTTCTGATACGATTGGTGCTTGGATAAGCTATATATTGACTGGTCATTAAAAAATTAAATAAAAAAATGTAACATAACATTAGTTTGTTATGTTTTTTTTATGTTTTTTTTTAAAAACGCTATTATTAAATTGGAAGAACAAAAATGTAGGTGGTAAAAAAATTGATGATTAATTCTAAAAGAAAAATTTTTGAAGAATTATCAGAAAAGTATTATAAATTAAATGAAAAGAAAGCTCAAACGCCCAAAGCTAAAAAAAATAACATATCGTTAGAACAATTAAAATATGTTATTTCTACTGCTTTGGACGATTTAGCTACTTATGAGGGTAATTATGAAGAATTTTCTGATGAAAAGTATAAACAGAAACTAGAATGGTATATGAAAAGAGCAACATATTATTATGTTAATGAACCTTTAACCTATTCTGTAACAAGATCTTTTGACAATATTGCATTGCCTTATGAAGATAGATTGGCTGCAGCTAGATTAGGTTTTTTAGAAGCTCTGAATACTTTTGATGAAAGTAGAAATGTACAGTTTTCTACATACGCATGGCGATTGATGAGTAATCAAATTATTGCGCATAATAAAAAAAGAACTAAAAGCAAAATTGTTAAACAACAAGAACGTGATGTTAAAGCAACGGACAAAGGCGTTGTTTTTAAAATTGAAGAAGCAAAAAATTCACGAAAAGTCTTACATAAAAGTAAGCCAGTAACATTATACAATGTTATTGTATATGAAAGAGATTTTACATATGAACATGCATATGAATATTTATTCAATCTCCCAGAAAACTTAAAAGAGGGGGCTGAAATACATTCAGGTGATATTCTTGGTACTATTGCTGGAGCAGAAACTGAAATAAGTTCAATGGATTGGATGATTGATAATGATGAACATGGAGATGTGAGATTTAATAATCCCTTAGATCAGGGAGAAGAACATTTACAATATGATCATGTTAAACAACATGATATGATTGATATATTAAATGAAGCAATAAGTAATTTATCTAAACAAGAACAAATTATTATTACAAAACGTTTCTTAGATAAAAAGAAAACTAATCGTGCTACTTTGGCTCAAGAAATGCAAATGACAGATTATGCAATTTCAAAAACAGAAGCTAGTGCGCTTAAAAAATTGAAAATTGAATTAGTAAATTGTGGTTATGACACAAACGATTTAGAAGTCTTTGCATAAGGCTTTTTATTTTTATAAAAATATGATATAATTAATTTATATAAATAAGAAAGAAGGTTATAATATATGAGTATTAATAAATTTGCAACAGATCCTAATAAATATAATGAATGGCTTAAATTTTTTAATGATGTTGAAGTCAATCATTTTGATCGTGTTGGTGTAACAATTGATACCTTAATTTTGACTTATTCAAGAGAAGAAAAGAAAATTAAGCTTTATTTGAATAAGCGAGAAGAACATCCATTTATTAATCAATGGGCGTTACACGGTACAATTTTACATTCAGATGAACAATCAGAAGATGATGCAATTAAACGATTATTTAAAACTAAGTTATTGCTTAATAATTTAGAATCAGTTACAACAGAGCAATTAAAAACCTTTACTAATAAAGATCGAGATCCAAGACGTTTTGCAAGTATTGCACATCTTTCTTATATTGAACAAGGAGAAAAATTGCTACCAAATCGTGAAAATCACCAATGGTTTGATTTATTTGATTTACCAGACAATTTAGCATTTGATCATCAAGAAATTATTAATGAAGCTATTAAACGAATTAAAAATTCTTTGTACTATAAACCTAATATTTTATTAACAGTTAAAAGTGGTTTTTATGTTAAAGATGCAATCAACATTTACAAAGTTTTTGATCCGTTGAATAAAAAGATTAATAACCTTTCTAATTTTAGAACGTTAAATGATAAGTTTTATATCAAAACTAATAAACGTAAGACAGATAATCCAGGTAAGCCAGCACTAATTTACAAGTACGCTTATATTGATTAAGAAAGAGAGATACATTATGGAAAAGCCAAAGACAAATATCAAAGTACAGTTAACAGGACAAGATGGAAATGCATTTAATTTAATTGGAATTGTAATGAATGCATTGCGAAATAACGACAAGGAAGATTTAATTCAAGAATTAAAAGCTGAAATTGATGATTGTCCTTCTTATGATGCTCTATTACAATTACTACAAAAATATGTTGTGGTATCTTAAGGCGTAAAGCCTTTTTTTATTGTCTTAAAATAAATGTTAAAAAATATTTGTTTTTTTTATTTTTATGTGCTATAATTAAAGTATAATAAATGTTAATAAAAAACATTAACATTTATATTTTTTTTACACATACAAATGTTAAAACATAATATATACAAATAGGAGAAACTAATATGACAAAAAATACAATCGCAACAACTTTTAAAAATGGTGTACAAGAAGCTTTTAACTTTAAAAATATAAGTAAGGAAATTTTGGCTTTAAGAAATAGAGAAAAGGTTTTCTTAATGATTCTTATCGTGGCACAATTTGTTGTATTCTATGCTACAAAAAGCTTTGATACTGTATCATGGTTTGGATTAGCAACTGGTGTTATTACAATGATTAATTTAGTTTTAGTTAATCGTGGATTTTTAACAAATTATTTCTGGGGATTCATCTCAACAATAGTTTGGTTAATCGTATCACTTGCAAATCATTTATATGGAGATATTTATTCACAAATATTTTATCTAGTTATGCAATTTGTTGGTATGTACTTTTGGTATAAAGAGTTATCTTCTGAAAATAAAGAAGGTGAAGCAGGTGCTTCAATAACTGGAAAAAATATTTCATTAAAAAATGCAATTTTAGCAATTTTATTAGCAGTAGTAATGTATGGAATCGTTTTTTATACTTCATCTCATGCAGGTGGATCACAAGTTGTGCTAGATTCAGCATTACTACCATTAGCTATTATTGGACAAGTATTAATGACTTATGGTTATAAAAGTCAATGGTATGTTTGGATCTTATTAGATGCATTAAATGTATTTATTTGGTATAACCAATTTAATGCTGGTGTCGCTGGTTCATCATCAATGTTCGTATTACAAATTATGATGCTATTAAATGCATTCTATGGCGCATATCTATGGTTTAAAAAGGGATAAAAAATGAATATAATTAAAATATTAAAAAAAGAAAAGAAGGTGTACTATGCTTGAAACAAAAGATTTTAAAATAATTGATGAAAAATTAGTTTATTCTGGTAAAATATTTAGTGTTTTTGATTTAAAAATTAAAAAACCAGATGGCATTATTAATCGCCAAATTGTTCGTCATCATAATGCTGTTGCTATTCTAATTTTAAAAAAGGAAGATAATAAGAAAAAAGTATTATTAACTCGTGAATATAGAACGGGAACAAATGAAGTTAGATGGTCAATTCCTGCTGGATTAATCAATGAAGAAGTTAATGAAGAACCAGCACATGCTGCAATTCGTGAAGCAGAAGAAGAAACTGGTGTAAAAGCTAATGAAAAGCATTTGAAATTTATTACCAAGACAAATTCTTCTGAAGGATTCACTGATGAATTTATTTATACCTATAAATTAGAATTAAAAGGACATGATGTACAGAATGATGATCTTATAAATTTTGATAGTGATGAATATGTAGAAAAAAAGTGGTTTACATTAAAAGAGGCAATTGAATTAATGCATGAAAATGAATTTTATTCAACACCAACTATTATTGCATTACAAAATGAGATGATTAATGAATTAGTGGGAAGAGGTTAATATGGTACAAACAAATAATATTTCAAAAAAGGTTTTAACTGGTAATAATATTGGCATTTATTTTGGAACATTCGCTCCATTACATGCTGGACATCAACAGGATATTTATACTGCTGCAACAAAAAATGACGGAGTTGTTTTAATTGTAAGTGGTTATAAAGATGATCGTGGTGATAAAATTGGTCTAGACCTTAATAAAAGATTTAGATATTTACGTGAAGCTTTTAATGATGAAGAAAATATATATGTATCTTCATTAAATGAAGATGATATTCCTAAATATCCAGATGGTTGGAATCAATGGGTTAATAAATTAAAAGAAATTGTACAAAAATCTGTATCTCAAAATAGTGACCATAATTTCACAATTTATGTAGGTGAAAAAGATTATGTTACAATGCTTAACAAGCTTATTCCTGAATGGAAAGTAGAATTTATTAATCGTGAAAACATTCCTATCTCAGCAACAATGATTAGAAATGATCCTGAAAAATATTTCAATGTTATCAATCGTGTGTTCAGACGGCATTTTACAAAAAGAATTTTATTTGCTGGTAGTGCTTCTACTGGTAAGTCAACATTAGTACGTAGATTAGCTCGTTCTGTTAATGCACCATTTAGTGAAGAATTTGCTCGTTTATATGAAGAAAAATATAATATTACAGATAATGAATTAAATGTGACTGATTATTATAATTTCATTTCTGGTCAATATGAAGGAAATGAAAATGAAGTTAACAGCCCTGCAAATCAAGGATTAGTTATTTTTGATACTGATGCAATTGTTACTCGTGTTTATGCAAAATTGTATTTACCTGAAAAAGACCAACAAAAATTAGAACCTTTATTTCAAGAAATTATTAAGAAAGAAAAGATTGATTTAATTTTTGTTATTCCACCAATTACAAAATATGTTGATGATGGATTTAGAGCTATGGAATGGGAAGAATCACGTTATGAATACCACAATGAATTAATGAAGCAGTTAAAAGAATTTGATTTGATGGATAAAGTTGTTTTATTGGATGATATGGATGAAACTGGTGGTTTCTATTCACGTTATAATCATGCTTTAAAGGAATTATCAAAAGTTACTAGTTTAGAAATTCCGAAATAAACAAATAAAAAGTGTACAGATTAATCTCTGTACACTTTTTATTTTTAACTCATAGGAATCATCCATAAGAATAATTTAGCAATTATACCAACAATTGTTAATGCTCCCATCATTACTGCTGTATTAATTAATAGATTAATTTGGTTTTTAGCTGCGTTTTGGACTTCTGATGAATTTCCACTTTGCATACCATGACCAGTATCTTTCGCAATTTTATAATATACTGCCATACCAATCAAAACACCAACTGTTATATCAATACCAATAAACCAGTTTAGACCAGTTTGGAAATCTTGAATACCTTTTGAATTTCTAATTAATGCATCTGAAGTATCTTTAGATGTATCTGCAAATGCAGTGCCAGTATTCATTGTCAATAACAATGCACTAATTGCTACTATTTTAAAATAGACGAAATTTTTCATCTTCATAATATTTCTTTTCATGTTTTTCACCTTTAATTATATAAGAACGGATATTTGTTAATCATATTAATTATATTAGTTTTATAATTATTATTCTTACCATTGTCTTTTATTGTTTTAGCATAAGTATTTTGTAACTTATCAAATTCAAGCCATACATTTATATTTTTATTTGTAATCTTTTTAACACTTGTTACATTGTTATCTTTAACTGTATAAGTTATTCTAATGTAATTTTCTGAATTTAATTTATAATATACAGCTTTAGTATATTGATCACCAGAAATATTACTTATTGTATAATCTTTATTATTTTCATTTTCAGTAACAGTATCTTTTGTCCCTATGGCAATTGTTTTATATACTTTATAATGATTTCGGCTATATAAATCATAAATGTTAATCATTTTTTCAGTGTTACTACTTTCTGTTTCTAAATAATTAATATATTTAGCAGTAGCTTCATCCCTTTTATGATTATTTGTTGAAATATGTTGATAAAATAATAAACCTATTAAAAGAATGAATAGAAATAATAAACCATAAAGTGTATATTTCATCCCCTTTGTGCCTTGATTTAAATCATCTAATGAATTAATCTTTTTTTTATCCGTTTTGCTCATAATAATTTTTAACCTCTTGTACTGCAACTAAAGTTAATGGATCATCAATTTCTTTTGTTATATTGTATAAATTATCTTTAATATTAAAAGAATAAAAATCATTACTTCTAGGTGCTTTATCAAGTTCAATTAATTTTATATAAGCATTTTGTGATAAAAAGTCAATTCCAGAAGATAACTTTTTTAAAGTTTTTATAGTATGAATATTTCCTGAATTTAAATACAATTTTTCAGTTACATACTTTTTTATATCATCATTTATCTTTTCAAAATCATCTACAATAATTTTTTCTGCAATTAATTTAGAAAATGCACTATTTAAATACAAACTATCTTTAAATACAAAAATAAGTACAAATTCGTCATTCATCTCAATATTTATTTTTTCTTTACTAACATTTTCACTAAAATCCAACCAAACTTTTGAATGGTCATTTTGATATACAACAGTATCCATTATATCTTACCTCTTTTATGCTTAATATTTTTATGGCTATTAATTTTATAAACAAACTTTCGTCTTGATAAATCTTCTGTTGTTATATTGTATACTTCACCAGTTAGACCAAATTGGTATAAATTTTTATATATCGGATTATAAGTATCAATATTATTAATATCTAATACAAAAATACCTGGTTGACCAAGAATCTTCTGTCCTACTAAATCAAAATCTCTATATGTTTGTTCAATATTTTTCGTAACAACAATTAATCGTATTCCACGCTTAAATTTTTCTTTATACAATGTTGAATTTTTATCATACCATTCAATCCTATGTAGTACAGATATTTCCTCATCTTCATAAAAATCTAAGAAAAATTCATCTACTATACCACTAGACTGTACAAGATTACCATTTTTATCTCGTTTTCTTAAATAAAAATTATAAAAATCTCCTTGTAATATTTTATTTAATCCGTATCCATACGATAATTGATATCCATTTTTCTTAAAATATTGAAGCACATTATTTCTTTCTTCATTCTTTTGAAGCATTTCTGATATGTAAGAATTAAAAATATAATCTATTAATTCATCTTTTGATTTAATAACAATTTCAAAATCACCATTAATTTCATCTAATAAACTATTTACTAATGTTGATTTAACCAAATTAATTCTATTTTTAATTTTAATATGAGATTTAAGATTATCAATATCAAATAATACAATTATTTTTCTGGATTTGTGTCGAAATTCATCAGTTCTCATAAATTCACGATAGTGTTCCCACTTTTCTTTTAACTGATCTTTTGATTCTGTTGCCATATCTATTTCAATAAAAAAATCTGTATCTAAAATTGTTATTAAACCATCAGGTCTCATACCAACATATCTACTTAAAAATTTTTCATCATAGTATTTCCACGGAATATTATATCTTTGTGCTTTTTTTTCAAAATCAATCATAAATTGATTAAGATGTACTTGATGATTAATAAATCTAGTATTTAAGTTTAGATCTGCTGCTGTATAATAACCACGCTCAATTGTTTTTGTGTCTGCATCGAAAACTTGATTAGGAATATCTCTTGTATATCTTACAATATCAATTCCTTTATTTGTTATTTGCATAGCATCTTGTCCAGGATAGTACTTACTAATTGTAACTACCCCTTCTGCCATTAGTCTTTTTGTAATAATGGTTCTTGCACGTTTACCAGCAGGTTTTTCAAAGTCTACTTTATAAATATAAGACATAATTTGATCAACATCCATAGCTCTATATAAATATAAATAATTCAGTACTATTAAATCATCATGTTTTAATTTTTCTATTGATTGTAAAACAGATTTTTTCATTAAGCCTCATTTCCTCCATTGTTTATTCTTATTAATTCTAGCTTATTTTTTTTTAGTTTTATTCTAAATTATCACTTATATTTTTTAAGCATTAAGGCGCTATACTTAAAATAGAGAAGTATTTACTACTTTACATTCAAATAAATATAATAAATTAAATGTTACGAAGTAACTAGGAGCAAATAAATGAATTTTAAACAAATGATAAAGGATTCAAAATATGGTACAATTTCAATTGCATCTACTATTTTGTTTTTATTATTTTTCATAATCGGATATTTCACTAATAAAACAGGTTTTTCATTAACACAAGGATTTCATCCTAAAATATTTTATATTTTACCAATTATTGCTATTATATTTAGAATAGTTAGTAAGAAAAAAGATGATATTACTTTTATAAAAAAAGTTACATTTTTTAATCTATTTTTCCCAATTGGATTAACATTAGCATATACAGCATTATATTTTAATAATACAATTTCTATTGTTTTGTTTTGTGTTTCATTATTTATATTTATATGTGATGCTATATCTTCATTTTTTAGCAGAAAAGAATCACTTAATTTATTTTTAGGTGTTCCTGTTGAAGATGACGATTTGTTTGATCCTGACACTGAAGCAGGTGATTTCATTTTAGGAAAAGTGTACAAAAGAAATATTGATGAAGAAGGACATACTCCTGAAGGAGAAGATGAGTATATTCTAACTGATGCAAAAGCTGTTTTACCATTACATGATCGTTTTGTTCACGTATTAGTATTAGGTGTTACTGGTTCTGGTAAAACCTCTCAGTCTTTGTTACCAATGTTTGTACAAGATTTTGAATCAGATAATTTTGATTATGAAAAAATTTCTGTTGTTCAAATGGGACAAATTATTCTGGAACCAAAAGGTGATTTTGCTAAAACTGCTTGGGCTATTGGTAAAATTAAAGAAAAAGAGAAACGTAAAAATTATATGAAGTTTCTTACACAAGCTGATGCTAGATTTAAAGCCAAATTAAAAGGATTAAACGAACAAAGACAATTAGTTAAAGCAAAAGAAAATGGTACACCTTTAGATAAGGATGAACAAAAAACATTTGATCTTGCTGAAAAAAAGTTAAAGAATCTTTCTGCTTTAAATAATCAAGAAAAAGTTGAATATTCAGCTATTTATAATGAGTTATTAGAAAAAAAGAATGGTAAAAAATTAGAACAAGTTGAAAAAGATGGATTAGATTTATTAGAAAATTCTATGAAAAAACTTTTATTTGTACAGAAAGAATTACCTAAATATATTAAATTAAATGATTTTACTGATTTAAATGAAAAAAGTACTTTTGCATTATTTAAATATTCTTCTTTAATTACTGATATTATTGCTAACCCTGAATCCTATGAGGCTTCTTGGAATGATATTAAAAATCAAGATCCTCATGAAGAAAGAGATTTAATTATGTTATTTGATCCATCCGCTAAAAATTCTTCTTATTTTAACCCCTTATTTGGTAGAGAAGATGTCGCTGTTGGTACAGTTACAACTACTTTAATGGCATTTATGGCTGATTCAACATCTTTTTTCCAAGGAATGGCTAAGGTATTGACTCAGAATTCAATTCGTGTTGTTAAAAAAGTATTCGGTGATGATGCAACATTAAATCATGTCAATGATTTATTTACAAACAATGGTGGTCGTGGAGAAGAAATTATTAAGAAATTGCAGGGTCTTAGTGTACCAAGTACAGAAGCATTACAAAATCGTGATTTAGCTTCTTATTTTATGACTGATTATTATACTGGTCTAAAAGGTGCTAAAACTGCTACAAAAACATATGAACAAACATCTGGTGTTAGAAGTATTTTAAATAACTTACTAGATAATGAAAGATTGCGTAGAGTTCTAAATCCACCAGAAGGAGTAGGAACAAACATTGATTTTGATAAAATATTAAGAACTGGTGATAAAGTTGCCTTATCAACTGCAACTGGAGTTTCGGATGAATTAGGTAAAATGTTAGGTTCGTTCTTGATCTTACAATTACAAGCTGCTATATTTAGACGACCTGGTTCTGAAAACACAAGAACTCCTGTTATTTTATACATTGATGAATTTCAAGATTATGCTTCATCTTCATTTGAAGACGTTTTGACAAAGGGACGTTCATATGTTGTATCAGCAACAATGGCAACACAAACATTAGGAATTGTTGAAGCAAAAGCTGGTAAAGGATTGGTTGATAACTTACAATCTAACGCACGTAATGTTATTATTTATCCTGGTGCATCTGTCCAAGATGCTAAATATTTTGTTTCTTTGTTTGGAACAGTTAAAAGCACAGAAGTAAAGCGTAGTGTGTCACAAGAAGTTGTAGAAGAAAAAACTGGTCTTGATAAAGCAAAAGCTGTGTTAGGATTAGATGGTGACGAAGGACATGCTTCTGGTCCACGAGAAAGTATTTCTGAACAAATGAATAATGATCAAAGATTTGATGAAACACAAGTTCTATATGGACCAAATGTTTATAATAGAAAGCAACAAAAAAACGATTCATTCGGAGCCGTATATTATAGAATTATTCGTAAAAATTCTGTACAAGCGCCTTCGGTTGCAAAAATTGAATATATACCATATGAATTAAAAAAAGCTACTGATGCTAAAGTTGCTACATATGATGCTGTTAATAATAATCAAAATGATGAACAAAGTGAAGACAATAATAATGGATTAGTTGATCCATTAGAACAAGAAAGTTCTTTTGATCAAACCACTTTTATTGAAGAAGTTAAAAAGCCTTCTACTACAGAAGAAACAAATTCACCTGCTGATATTGTAAAAGATGAAAATGGTGTTATTCAAGATAAAATATCTGAACCAGAAATAGATATTCCAGATGTTAACATTCCAGAAATAAATATTGATGGTATTGATATAGATGATACTCCAGAAAATAAACCTGTTGAACCATCTCCAGATACAACACCAGAATTGCCAGATGATATTGATATTAATATTCCAATAGATGATCCATTTAAATAAGTACATTATGTACTTATTTTTTTTATTTAAAACGCTATATTTAAGTAGAAAGCTATTTTAAAAAGCTTGCAATAAAAATACAATATGATATACTATATGTAATTAGGTTTGCATATATGGAAGGAGATAATGCAAAACACTAAAAATATTTTGCCATCAGAATATTCCAAAAAGTTAAGAAAAAAAAGTTTACGTGGTGATAATTTGGTTAAAATTAAAAAGAATGCGAAAAAATCTTTTAAAGATATTTCAACTCAATTAAAAGAATTTGAAGATACATATAAATATGAATTTTCTGGATTAAATGCACCAGCAAAACTTATTAAATATAATCTTAGAGGTAATAGTCCTGATGAAGCAAAAAACAATTATAAAGTTAAAGTAAATAAAATAGCAAAAGCTATTGATGTAGAATCTAAAAAACAAGAAAAAAAAGGTAAAGGTGAACAAAAGATGACTGAAAAGACTGAACAAGAAATTGATAACGCTGTGGAACAGAAAGAAACTATTTCAACTGATATTAATCCTGAAACTGTACATGATACACAAGAAGATAAGAGCTTGAATTTCCCAACAGATGAAGAAGTTTCAACTGAAGCTTATGAAGAACATATTGCATTATTACAAGCACATATTGCGTCACAAGATAATGTTATTTCTCAATTTAAAACTAATTTAGAAAAAGCTACTGATACTATTTCTGAATTAAAAGAAAAGAATAGTTCTGTCCTTTCTGAAAATGAAGATTTGAAAATGAAAATTGACAAGGATGAAAATTCTGTTAAAACTCATGCAATTGCTGATGCTTTAATTTTTGCAGAAGAAAGAAAAGCTACTTTGATTGCAGAAGGAAAAGAAAAAGCATCTAATATTATTAAAGAAGCAGAAGAAACAGCACAAAACAGCGCATCATTAATTGTCGATGAAGCTCGTAAAGAAGCAAATAAGCTATTAGAAGAACGTCAAGAAGCCTTTGCCGCACGTCAAGAAGCTTATGATGCAGTAGAAGAATTAAGAAATTCATTGAATAGCGTTTTAGTTAAAAATCGTCCAATTAATGAAGTTCCACCAGTAACCGAAACAGAAGATGTACCAGAAAAAGAAGATGTACCAGAAGAGGTTTCCACAGAACAACCTGATGATAATTGGGGCGTTCAACCAAGTGAAGTAGAATCACACGCAAATGACGATCAATCAGAACAAGTTGATGATACAGAAAAAATGTTTGAATTTGATGATTCTAAAGATGAAGGGGGAGACGTGGAAGAAACAGAAAAAGTTTCTACTGATCAAAAACCAACTGAAGAAACAACTTCAAAAGAAAATAACGAAGAAAAGCCACATAAAAGAAGTTTTACTGATTTCTTAACTAAACAATAAATAATAAAGCATAGAGATATGCTTTTTTTATTGTTATTGTTTTATATTTGTGCTAAAATTAGATTAGACAAATTATAATGAAGGATGTATATATGACAAATATTAAAATAAAAGATAAATTAATTGAATTTAATGTACCAAAAGGGTATAAAATTACTAGACAAGATTTATTAAATAAAATGTTTTTTTATGATTTAAATCAGCAATCAATAGAAAAATTGCAAATTGGTAATAATAAATTTGAAAATGATGGTTTTCCAGTATCAAAAGATTTTACAGCAACTATTCCATATCGACTTAAATTAGAAAAGGGATATATAAAAGAGACTTTTACTTTAAAAGTTAAAATAATGGAAATTCCTACTTTTAAAAATATACAATATGAATCACTAAAAGATACTAATAATATAGATAATGCTGAACAAGTAGATATTAAAGCTGTACAGAAAAACACACCAGACGAAGATAATGCTGAAACTACTGATGAAGCTGAACAAGTAGAGGTTGAAACTACACAGGAAGAGACAACACACGAAAATAATACTGAAATTGCTGATGAAGCTGAACAAGTAGAGGTTGAAACTGCACAGGAAGAAACAGTAGACGAAGATAATACTGAAACTGCTGATGAAGCTGAACAAGTAGAGGTTGAAACTGTACATGACGAAACGACAGGTGAAGATAATACTGAAACTATTGATGAAGCTGAACAAGTAGATGTTGAAACTGTACACGAAGAAACAACAGATGAAAATAACACTGAAACTGCTGATGAAGCTGAACAAGTAGAGGTTGAAACTGCACAAGAAGAAACAACAGACGAAGATAGCACTGAAACTGCTGATGAAGCTGAACAAGTAGAGGTTGAAACTGCACAGGAAGAAACAGCAGACGAAGATAATACTGAAACTATTGATGAAGATGAACAAGTAGATGTTGAAACTGCACAAGAAGAAACAACAGACGAAGATAACACTGAAACTGCTGATGAAGATGAACAAGTAGATGTTGAAACTGTACATGATGAAACAGTAGATGAAGATAGCACTGAAATTGCTAATGAAGATGAACAAATAGATGTTGAAACTGAGCAAAAATCTGATGACAATTTAATTGTTAATGGTAATAAAACTAGTGAACCAAAAACAAGTAATGATATTTTGTCTACAAATATTGATACAGCAAATATGAATGATAATAAAAATTCAAAAAGCTATAATCATACTATAAGGAATTTAATTATCACATTTGGTATTATTCTATTGATGTTCGGTAGTGTATTAATGTGGCGTAGCTATTCATTAAATAGCGTAAGTACACAAATAATTAATATTGAAAAAAATCAAGCTTCTATTAAAAAAGATATTAATAAAAAAACTTTAACAAATGAAGAGTTATCAAAGGTTTCTTCTAAATTACAAGATGATCAAACTAAGCTTGAAAAATTAAAGAGCAATAATTTTTGGATAACTAGAAAAAGAACAGAATTAATTAATTCACATAATGCAATTAATACAACTGTTACAGAAAAAGCAAAAGAAAAATAAATAGGTGAAACAATGACAAAAACAATAGCACTTACAATTAAAGATTTAAATGATGTTGAATTTAATAATCAAATATTAGAAACGATATCTCTTTCAATTTACGAAAAAGAAGCACAAAAATATGGCACAGAGTTTTTAAATAAAACAATGTTTGTAAATTATATGAAACGACACAATCCTAAATTAGCTCACACATCTGATGTGGATATCATTAAAATTGGAGATGAAATGGCTACTGAAGAAGTAATTGCAATTATCAATAACCAAATGTTAAATCATTTTAATCATATTGCTATTACTGAATTTAAGCCAGATAATGCTAAGAAAAACACTATTCCTGCTTATTATGGCGTTTTATCATATGATCCTAATAATTTGAATGAAAATGCAGGTGAATCATTAAAACAAGACGTTGATAAAATTATCAGCAATGGTTCATTTATTACAATTAAGCCAAAGGATGGGCGACAAAATGTTGAAATTAATGTTGCTAATCTTAAAGTGGCTCTAATTGATGAAAGCATTGATAAAAAGGGTAACACAATTTTAACCCCTAGAACAATTAACATTAATATGGATGAAATTAATAAAGCAGAAAAAAAGATTGCTGATCTTGATAAAGAAAAGTAATTCTTTTTTTTTGCTTTTTATATCTTAAAAAAAAAGCGCTAGAATTAAAAAGAACATAGAATTTGTACAATGATTATGTACAAAATGAGGTAATTTGTATTATGAGTGAAGAAGAATTTCTTAAAAAACTAAAAATACTATCAATTATTACAATTGTAGTGACTGTTATTATTGCATTAATAATTTTTATGGTTATTTCAGATAATCCATTAGGTACTATTATGTTAATAATTTTAGGGGTAGTTACAAGTTTAATTACTTATCCAATAAGAAAATATTTCAAAAATAAAGGTAAGTCATTTAAAGATAAAATTAAAGAAGATACCAAAATAGGAGATGATGAAAATAATGGCAATTGAAGAAAAAACAAAAGTTTTATTTGTGACTGGTCAATCTAGTGTTAGTGATTGGTTATATAAGCTTTTTAATAAAGATAAATTAAAAAACTATTATATTGAAGGAACATCAGCAACAAGAGAAAATGCTGTGAAAACTTGTGAAAGAAAAGAAATTGATATTGTTATATTTTTTGAGAAGACACCAGGTACTTTGTCAATATCTGAAACAGTATATAAAATGAGAATTTCTGGTGCTAGAATTATTTTCATTACATCACAAAGGAATCCAGGTGATTTAGTACTAGAAACACTGGTCGGATATGGTGTATATGATATGATTTTATCTAATAAAATAACAGAAATTCAAATATTGAGTTTTATTAGCACTCCTCGTGATTTTAAAGATGTCTCTATATTTCATAGAGAAATAGAAGTTTCTGATACTGGAATGGGAAACAAAAATTTCAAGATTCCAGATATAAATTATTTATCTCATTTTTCAAAACATTTAGAAGAAGATTATTTATCTACTACATCACAAAGAAATGCAGAAGTAGCCCCTTCTTATGTTAATAAAGAAAAAGATAATGTAGCAGCCTCAGATAAAATTTATAAGACAAAAGATCGTAAAAAAGCAGTAAAAAACAACACTAATAAACCTGTACAAAAAGCATCTATGGTAAGTCTCTTTTCTAAAAAAAGAAAAATTGTTGATGTTGATGACAGTGAATTAGAATAAGGAGGAACTTATGCAATATATTTATGCATTAATTGCATTTGTGGTCGTGATTTTAGGTTTTATTTTATTTCTATATAATTTAAAAGGACTAAAACAATATTTCCACTTATATAAAATAAGTCAAGTGATTACTTTTACTTTAACAGTACTAAGTTCAACTATGATCATTGCTGGTGGATACTATGTATATAAAAATATAACATATCAAGCGCCAAAAGTGGATAGTCTTACTACAGAATTGAAATATAATTTAAATGTTGAGAAAAAAAGAAATACTTATAAACAAACTATAAGTAATGAAAAATATCATGATTTATCCACAGATGACTTATATAAAAAATATACAACAAAAGGTAAGGCAGATATAGAATCTTATTCTATTAATAGTCCAAAAACGAAAAGCTTGATGTTACATAATATTGGTAAAAAAATAACTTCTAAAAAATTAATTGATATTAATGGAGCTTCAATTAATTTAAGAGATGGAAAAAATAGAGTGATTTTGTTTGTTGATGATTCACAATATTCAATTAATCAAATTCAACTATTTACAAAATATATAAGTTCAAATACAAGTGCGAATAAAAACTTATCAATTGTTCTTGTGTTTCCTACAATTTCTGGATTAGATGTTGATCAATTTATTACAGATAACAGTTTATCAAGTTCAAATATTAGCTTAATTACCACTGAAAGTATGGGAAATTCTATGAGCTTAAAAGATTTTGCAGTAAACACTTTCAATGTTGAAAATGTACCAAGTTATATTTCTGTAGATAATTCATCTTATATTTCTAATGCAGGAGTTGGTTCAATATTTACAACTACTAGTGAACTACAAACTTATTTATCAAGATCATTTGGTAGTAACGTTAGACTATATACAGAAATAAAATAAAAAATGAGGAATTAAAATGACTATTATAATAAGTATTGTTATTGTGTTTTTGGTGTTAGGAGGAGTATTTGCTTTCCTTATGAAAATTAAGGGGAAAGTTAATAGCTTTAAAACAACAAAATATGATAAAAGTGAAAATGAAGGTATTAAAAACACACAAGATTTGTTACCTTTTGATACCATTAGTAGAAATAGAATAGATTTAGGAAATTATCATTATGTAGCATACATTAAAATTAAACCTTTTAACTATGTTGTCCGTAGTACAGAAGGTAAAGATGGTTTTGCAATTAGATTAAAAAGATCTATTAATTCTATACCATTTAGAATTCAATTTTTCACACACACAAAGAAAATGACGAATGATAAAATGCTTAAAAATTTAGCAACAACTATTGAAAAATCTATTAGTGATCATCCAGATCAAAGGGAATATGCAGAAGAATATTATGATCATATGGCTGTTATTAATGTACAAAATCCAGAGACAGGTGCATTGAGAAAAGTTAAAGATTATTATATTGTTGTGCCGTGGGAACCATCAGAAGATCATAATGGAATGAATGATGAAGAACTTAAATATGTTGCTAATGATGAATTAAAATCAAGAGTACGTACAGTTTTAGAATTACTTAGACAAGCAGATTTACAAGCAGACTTTTTGTCCACAGAAGAAATTCTTGATTTATTTATTGATATATATCATCGAGATGAAAACAATCGTGCAGACTTAGTATTTGATGCATCATATCTTTCAATGCTAGTTGGAGCAGACAATGATAATTTTAATATAAACGATAATCAAAAACTTTCTTCTATTTTAGAAGGAACATTAGCACAACTAAATCAAGATATAATTGATAATCAATCAGCAGATATGATAGTACGAAAAAAAGCATCTATGTTGTATGATAAGCTTTCTGAAATTAAATCTAAAGTAGTAGATAAAACAAAAAAATAAAAAACACAAGCTATAATTAAATAGATGAACGACAGTTCTAATAAAAAAATGGAGAATTATAAAATTATGAACAACAAGGTAAAGAATTTTATTAATGGTGTTAAATATAATGCCAAAAGAACTTTAATTAAGGCATCTGTTGCTGCACCAGTTATTGGTGTTGCTGCAACAAATGGTTCACAAGTATTTGCTGCAGATGTTAACGGTAATGGTTCAGGTCCAACAGTTGACACAAATGGTAAAGTTACATTTGCTGGTGGAGACAAAGATCTTAAAACAGGAACAACTAGTATTTTGAAGAATGGACAATTCATTCTTGGTGTAATTGCTGCTATTGCAGGATTATTCTTAATTGCTGGTGGAATGTGGTATGGTCACAAGGCTTCAAAAGAAATCCAACAGGGTAACTCATCTGGTTATTCAAATGCCGGACAAGTTGTAATTGGTACAGTAATTGGTGGAGTTATTCTTGCTGGTGCTGGTGCTGCATTATCAATCGGTGCAATGACTGGAAACAACTTCTTTAATTAATAAAGACAAAAAAACTGTAACTATAATTGTTATGGTTTTTTTATTATAAAAAAAAAAATTTACGCTAGAATTAATAAGAATAGAAACGGAGGACAAAAAATATGCAAGCTAGAATGCCAAAAAATTTAGATATTGAATATAAGTTTTTTAATGGTAAATGGACTTTTAAAGAAATTGGCTTTAGATTAATCGGATTGCCAGTAGCAATACCAATTGGAGCAATTTCTTACGCTTTGACTAGTGTACCATTATTTGCTGTAGGAATTACAATATTTATTACTTTAGTCGGTGCATTTGTTGGATCAATTAAAGTATTTGATAAACAAATACCGTTAATAACTGCTATTATATGGTCTAATAGATTAAACAGAAAAACAAAAATCTTATACAATAAAAGAGATTTAGATCAAACAGTAATAATTACCAATAAAAAAGGAAATAAGATGAAGGGGATGTTATGAAAAAAAATAACAATAAAAATGATGTGAATGTAAATGAATTTGAAGGAATTGACATTGATAAACAAGAAGTCAATGCTGGACAAGAAATTGCAAATCCACGTACAGAAACTTTAAGAGAAGCAATTGCTCCAACTGCATTTGAACGTGGTGCTTCTGATTATATTAAAGTTGGTAATAAATATGCACGTAATTTTTATTTAGAAGGATTTCCCGAAATTGTACAGATTGGATATCTTTCACCTTTATATGATGAAGATTATGATGTTGATGTTATGTTATCAACTGTTCCTAGACAACAAGATAAAGCTCGTAAAGAAATTCAAGATAAATTAACAATCAAAAAGGCACAATTTGAAGATGAAGTTAAATTAGGTGGTAATCGTAATCTTGATTTATATAAGAGAGATATTGATAGACTACAACTTCAATTGGAAGAACTTGTTTCTAAAGAAGAAAAAGCTTTTGAAGCGCAATTATTTTTCACTTTATATGCTGATTCAAAATCAGAATTAGAAAGAAATTCGTCTACCTTGTTGCAATCATTACGTTCTAATGATTTAACAGCTCATCCTTTTGCTTTGAGACAGGATATTGCATGGAAAAGTATTGTTCCTTATGGAATTGACTATGTTAATGATAAAAAGAGAAACTTTAACACAGGAGCTATTGCAGCATCTATCCCTTTTTATTTGCCTGAATTATATGATGATTATGGTGTCTATTTAGGAGACAATGTGTTTACTGGAACACCAGCGTTAATTGATTTGTTTAAAAAAGGTATTCAAAATTCAAATCTTAATATCTTTGGTTCATCTGGTTCTGGAAAATCAACTCTTGTGAAAGCATTAACTATGCGTTCATCTTTACATGGTATTCGTACCGTAATTATTGACCCTGAAAGAGAATATGAAGGGCTTACAAAACAAATGCATGGTGGATATATTAGATTAACTAGTGATGTTCGTAATGCCACAATGATGAATATTTTTGATATTGAAGAAAATGAAGATTTTGATGCTAATGGTAATTTAGTTCGTCAACTAGACTTACGTTCTAAATATGAAGATATTTTAGGTTTTGTATCAGTTATTTTCCCACAAATAACTCCTGGACAAGAAGCACAAACTTTACAAGTTATTAAAGAGTTATATTCAAGATTTGCTTTTATTGATGGAGATGTTGAAAGTTTGTACTATAATAATGATGTGGTAGTTGGTGACGATGGATCATTATTAAACAATTCTTATAAAAAGGCAGTACCTACATTATCAGATTTCCTTGATTTAATGAATCAAATGATTTTAGATGGTACATATCCAGAATTAAGACTTGTATATGATGCATTGCAACCTTATCGTAAAGAAAACTCTCGTGGTTTGTTTGATACAGAAACACCAGAAAGTTTGAAACAAATGAAAGACTCATCAGTAATTACTTTTGATGTGTCAGCATTGGAATCAAATGATACTCGTGCAGTAGCAATGTATGTTTTACTTTCTTGGATTTGGGAGAAGTTTGGAAAGAAAAACCCAGATATTAAAAAGCGTATATTAGTGGATGAAGCGTGGATGATGATGGACAAAAATATGAAAGGTTCTCAATTTACAGGAGCTTTTCTAGAAAATATGTCTAGAAGAATAAGAAAACGTAACGGTTCATTAACCATTGCAACTCAAAAAATAAATGATTTTTATAATAATCCGCAAGGACAAGCTATTTTAACAAATGCACATACAACATTTTTGTTAAGTCATGAAGTTACAGAAAAAAATGTAATTACAAAAGCATTTGATTTAGATCCAGGTGTTGTTGATAATATTATTGAATCACAAAAGGGACGAGTTTTAATTAAACAATCTTCTCAACTGTACTTAGTTGATGTACAGTTATTTAAAAACGAGATACAAGTGTCAACTACTAATAATAATAATTAAGAGCGTGGTATAAAATGGAATTCTTACAAAAACATAAAAAAATAGCTTCTTATCTTGTTTTAGCTACTATTTCGTTATTCCCTGCTTTATCAATGAACAGTACAATACATGCACAAGATGCCAGCCATAAAGGACAAGTTTATTTACAAACAAGCCTTGATACTGGTTCAAAGCAAATATCTGCTTCTGTTTCTGGTACTGCAGTTGGACAACAAAGAATGTCGCAAGACACAGGGAAATCCCCAGAATATAAAAATGAAGAAATGCTTTGGGGTAGAACATCTTGGGGCTATACAGCACAGATTTTAAATAAAAAGTTTCCGAACTTAATAACTAGTAAGCCACAGAGTTACTTAAATGGTACTTCTGGTGGTGATTCTGGTGGAAAGAAAACTTGGGAAAAATGGAAGGGAATGTATGATACAGATCCTGGAAGTAATTCAGCCCAAAATAATAATATTAAAGGTGCTCAAACATCTAATCTTGTAATGTCATTCCCTGGTTGGGGTGCAGGTAATACTGTACAAAACTTAAGCACTGGAAATGATAAGAAATATGATAGAAATTCTAGTGATAATTATTCTATTATTGATAACACAAATGCTTCTACATCTGCACAAGCTGTTAATACAACATTAGTAGGAGATTTTAACAAAGCATTAGCAGACTTTTATTCTCATGTTGAAGGTTCACCAGACTTGAGTTCTACTGGAATGGCAAATATGGCATTAACAGTTGCAGAAGGATATATGCCTGCCACAAAAAATACTAAAATTACTTATAATAGTGATGGTACATTTAGCGGTTCATTAAAGGCAGGAACAATAAGTGTTGCTTCTGATCCTTGGGGATACAATAAAGCTGGTAAAATTGTAGCTACATATGTTAGTCCTACTAATGATAAAGAATATGCTTATGCTGTTGTAAAAGGATATAATTCTGGTGTAGGTAAGGCTGGTAGTAATACATATGCTACTGATGAATATGCTTTAACATGGATGGATATTGCAATTGCATCTATTAGTGCATCTTATGTAAATTATGATAATACTGATAGTGCAAGTGGCGATTCAAATACTACAGTTGTTGGCGATCAAGTTAACGGTGTAGTATATAGTATGTTATCTGGTCTTTTAAGCACATTAGGAATTAAAACTGTTGATCAATTAGTATTTAATAATGATGGTAATTTGTTTAGAAATGATCTATATAAGACATATATGTTGTTAATGGCACCATTTATCTTCTTATCATTATCTGTATTAGTATTGGTAATTGTTGATGCATATCGTAAATCAAATATGAAGTTTAAAACTACAAATACTGTACAGTCTATCTCAAATTCTGTTGGTAGAGTAATTAATGCTTTAGTTATGATTGCTGCATTACCAATTTTAGTTTCAATATTAATGTACTTTAACCAGACATTTGTTGAAATGGCAGTTACTATGAATGATTATATGTCTTCATTATCTGCTGGAAGTAGCTCCTTTGATGTTGTTTCTACAGCATTAAGTTGGTCAGGAATTTCAGGAATTATTGTTGCATTCTTAGCCGCAGGTGTGAATATCAAATTCACATTTAGATATATTGCTCGTGCAATTACATTTGGAATGTACTTTATAACTGCTCCATTGATGTTCTCATTAGATTCATTAAAGGGAGATGGAGATTTATGGCAATGGGGTGCATTAACAGGTGAAGTTTGGAAAAACATGATTGGATTAATTTTCCAACAATCACTAGATGCATTAGGAATCGTATTTGCTATTAATTTGGGAAGAGTTGTATTTGGAACAGGAGCTTTGGTTTCAATTATTGGATTCTTATCAATTGAAGCTATTACGAACGCTCTACTTGCAATGTTTGGTGTTAAAAATGCTACCATTCAAGATATTGCTTCAAATGCACAAAAATTGTGGAATGGTGGAACAAGAACTGCAAAACTTGCTGGTGCTGCCGCTGGTGGTGTCGCTGTTGCACATGGTATGGCTGCTGTTAAAAGTGGTAAAAATGCGGACGCTATGTTAATGCGTTTAAAGAATAAACAACAATTAGCAAAAGAAACAGAATTAAAAAATGCAAAGCTTACATCATTTGATACGGAAGCCACACCTCAAAATGCGAACAATGTTACAACTGCTTCTGCAGTGCAAAATGCTAATCGTGTAAATGATGTAGGTACTTCTACTAATGAAAATTCAAATGCAAATGTAATCGGTTCTAAAACTAATGCAATTGATAAAGCAAAAGGAATTGGAGCCGCTAAAAGTCCAAAAGATATTGCATTTGCTGAAAAAACAAATTCTGCAATAATTAAAGATAATAAAAAAGGTGCTTTACCAAATGTAGAAAATGATTCTTTCCCTTCTAATGGAGAAGAAAAAGCACTTACGTCAAAAGAAGCAATTATTGAAAAACGTGATGATGGATTAGCTATCACAGGAGACGATAAAAAGACAAACGCATTTACACAAGGTCTTAAAAATAGAGGAGTATATGGAGATCCAGATACTGTAGTAGCTGATGGACAACCTACAATTACTAGTAATTTCAATGATATTGAAGGTCTTACAGTTAATGATGAGGGTCGTTTAGTTGCTGAAAAAGGTAACAAAATGAGATATGCTGGTCGTAATGCTGCTAGATTTGCTGGTGGAATGTTTAGTGGTGGAAAAGATGTACTGAAAACAGGTTTGGCTGTTGGTACTGCTACTGCTCTACCAGGTAAAGGAATTGAAGATTGGTTTGGTGCTGCTGTAACTGGTAATGCTATCGGTAATGCTATGACTAACAAGCAACAAACAACAACTGCTGCTATTGGTAACAGTTTCGCAGCTAAAATGATTGGATTAAAGGGTCGTGATTTTGCATTAGATACTGTTAATCCATTAGGTGATGATGATGATGAACATTCAATGACAAAAAATTCACGTTATAATGCTCCAACTGGTCAAATGAATGATACAAGTGTAGAATCACGTTATCGTCAAAATGGTTCAAATTTTGATACTGTAACTGCTATCAAAGGCGATCAAGTACAAGATAGAGATCTTAAAAGCGTTAATGATTCTGTTCAAGCATTAGCAATGACTCAATCAAAATCTAAATTCTCACGTTCAGAAATTGCTGATCAAGTAATTGGAGAAAATGGTCTAATAGATCAAAATTCTAAAAATATTTTAGACTATATGGACAACAATGGAATGGATAGTGTTACAGCTCACCCAGAAGAAAATGCTACATCTTTCTATGCTCGTAATTTAAGTCAAAATGCTAATTCAGCATTTGATTCTAATAGAGATGATTTGAATAATGTAGAACAAGCAATTGCTAATAAAGTAGATGCTACAAATTCTCCTGACGGTATATACCAAAACCCAACTACTGGTCAAATATTTAAGAAATCTGAAGATGGAACAATTTCTTCATATGGTTCAAATAACATTGAAAATGCTCGTAATCACGAAGGTGTTAATCAAGCAGTAAGTCAAGTTCAAAAAATGAAATTAGATCCAGAAACAGAACAAAAAACTGTTAAAAGTATGCTAATGGACAATGATGCTATGTCTGCACAACAAACACTAAATGAATTAAAGGGACGTGGAGATAATGGTCGTGGTACTAATTATCCAAATTCAAATAATAAAACAAACAATAGCAAACTTGAAAGTAACGTTCCTGCACAGGAAGAGATTGAAGTAATTGATGATGATAATGATTTACCTTACCCACCAGAAATACCTATGAATAATGGTAAAACTGAAAAGAATGATTTCAAAACTATGGCTAAATCAACTGATATGAATGGATTTGACAATGCGTCATTAATGAATAGTGTTCCACCAGAAAATCCTATGATTGATTCAAGTAACATTAATGATTTAAATGCTTTAGACATTGAAAATAATAATCCTGATAATGACCCAGATCCTGATGGTGGAAGTAAAATGCCAAAACCAGAGCCAGAGCCAAAAGATTTTTTAGGTAATGGACCTTCATTAGACGATAATAATGGAAGTATAGGTCACAATAATTCATCTGATTCTTATTTTGTAGAAGAAGCTATATCAACTCCTTCAATAGAAGAAAAAAATAATTTAAAAGATAAAATTAATTCAGTATCTACATCTAATTCTAATAATAATATTAAAAGCAATACTTTAACAGGAAAAGATGATCTTGTAATTCCTGAAAAGTCAGTTACAGCTAATAATATTAATAACACACCTGTATTAAATTCCACAGGAAAAGCAAAGAACGAAATTCCTACTAATAACAGTACGAATAACAATGCTCAGTCAAAACAATTAGGTGAAAATCCTATTGTTAAGAAACAAGTTTCCGCACCTAAAAATGTAGAGACAAAAGCAAAGAACGTAATTCCTACTAATAACAGTACGAATAACAATGCTCAACCAAAACAATCAGATAAAAAACCTGTTGTTAAGAAACAAGTTTCTGCACCTAAAAATGTAGAAACAAAAGTAACCCCAAAGCCTAGTATAAATGAACAAAAGTCTGATAATGCGCGAGATCCATTTAAAGATTTAATGCAAGAATTAAATGATCTACCAGATGAACAACCTGATATTGAATTTAAAGAAAAATCAAATCCTAAGCTTTAAAATTTAATAAAAAGAGTACATTAATTCAATGTACTCTTTTTTTATTTATATAATTATCTTATAAACATATTGAAAGAAGGAAAAAGAATGAAAAATAAAAATTTTACAAAAGTAACAAAAGAAAAAATTTATCAAAAGAAGTCTGAACTTAAACAATTATCATATGATTCTATTCCTTTTATTGATAATAGAACAGGTGATTTATTCTTTATTAATAAAAGTCAAAATAATAATTATTTAGGATTATTTTATGCAATGAAGCCAGAACGTTGGTGGCATTTCATTGATTTACATTTAGGAACTGATTTTGAAATTATTGCAAATGATTTTCTAATTGAAATTGAAAAAAGCTACACAGCCAGAGAAAATGCTCTACAAGAAATTAAAGATGTAGATGATATTAATATCATTAATTATGAACGGTTAACAATTCAAATTATTAACCATGTATTTTTTATTGAAGAACTGCCTAAACCAGTATTAAATAAATTATTTGTAACATTGTTTTCTTTCGAAAGAATTGAAGAAGCAAAAAATGAAGATTTTGAAGTAGAGCATCAATTATTATCTTCAATTACAAAAGAAGAAATAAAATATGCTTTCGAAGATAATTCCCCAACTGAATTTTATAATATTAAAGTTATATTCCATTTATTAAAATATATATCTGGTGAAGAAAAAACGAGTTTTGCTTATAAATTATTAATTATCCTAAAAAACTCATTAATTGTTGAAAAGCAAGAGATTGCTGATCCATTTGCGTTTTATTACACAATCCTAATAATGTGTTTCCATAAAAATAAAGCATTTGATGATATGAGTGGATATAATCTTGCTGTGTTAAATGATATTATTCCATTATTATCTAATCATATTTTTAAGATTAAATTTAATACTTCTACACCAATTGAAGAACAAATTGACGATTTAAATCGAATTCATGAATTTGAAAATACGTTTAATATTAGTACTGATATCGAAAATTATACAGAAGTAGCAAAATATATCTTACCTTTAAGAAAGCTAGTTAGACTATTTGATGAATTACAATAAAAAATAAAAAAGTGTACAGTTAATTCTGTACACTTTTTATTCTACTGCTTTAATTGTTGCTACAATGTATCCAACAATAAGTGAAAATAATACTAATGTTAAGCTATAAATCTCTATCTTTAAACTTAGTATTAAAATAATTAATATGATTAAAATTGGTAAATTGCCAAAAAATAGCAACCATGACTTTAATGATTCTTTTTTCATAATTTCAATCTCCTTCCTTCTTTTAAATATATATTTTATAAATATTTATATTTTATCTCTTATAATTATAGAATAACATATTAATAATTTAAAAACAATAGTTTTATTAAAAAAATATAAAATAAATAAAAAAAGGTATAATTATAAAGAATACAAATGCGCTTATGCGTGGAGGTCTCAATAGTGGCAAATAATAAAGATATAAACAGTTTTGATGACGAAACGCTTCAAAACGAAGCCTCTCAAAATTTACAGGATGATTATCAAAAAATATCTGATACTGGTAAAAAAGGTGCAAAGCAAGCCGGAAATACTGGTAAAAAATATTTAAAGAAAAAATTAGGAATAGAAGATAAAACACAAAAAGCATCTTCTATGACACAAAAAGCAACAAAAAAAATAACAAATAAAGCAAAAAACGTATCTAAAGCTTATACTAAAAAAGCAACTAAAGCTTTAGCTAGAGCAGCAATGCAATTCATGAGATTCCTTGCTTCTTTCTTAATAAAAGCAGTAATGGCAATGGGCTGGTGGGGTGTGGCAGCTATTGCAGTAGTTACATTGATTGCAGGATTCACAGGATTAGTTGTCGATAATGAATATTCTAGAACCAATGATTCTAATTATCAGCACTTACAGGTTACAGATGGTAATTCTGTTATGGAAAATGGATTATCTACTTCTGGAAATGTGTACTACAATTCTGAAACAAAAAGATATGAATTAGCTAAAGGTAAAATGCCAACACAAGCTAATAGATTATATTACATTTATTATGCAGTAATGGCACAACAATCACGTTGGTTCGTAGAATATAAATCTACAAACGACCCACAAGCTGATGGAACAGCAGCACATCCATATGTGAATAAAGTTGCGGTTAGTGGTGATAATGCACAATATACATTAGATGGTTATTTATTTAATCAAAACGAATTAAGTAAAGGTATATTAAGTAGTACAGATGCGTCAAAAGGCAATACAACAATTGATCAATTATTTGATGAAAAAGCACTTGCTGCGATTAAAAAGATGTCATTAAATGCTAATTTGTTATATTTATTAGATTCAACTTTACACGGTACAGATTTAGGTACAGGTAAAAATCAAATGTTCTTTAGTGAACAATTTATTAAACCAGTTAACCATGATTCTAATTATAATTTTAAATCTCTAACAAAATATAGAGATATGACAGCAGATGAAAAGAAAACATATAGTGCAGTCGCTCATGGCGATACAACTGATTCCACTAATGAAAAAGATTTTCAAAGAAAATATGCGACTTGGACTGCGATGTTAGACACACAAAATCAAAGCCGTGGTGGTGGGAACACAACAACAACAGAATCTACTACGACCACTGGTAGTGGTGTGGCAACTGCTGGTACTACATGGGCAGAAGGAAAATTGCCTGCTGAAATGGCAAAGTATGTTACAAATCCAAAAGATTTGGGAATGGGATACGGTACTTCTACTGGTTGGTTTAACCCTGGTAATCAGTGTGTAATGTTATCTTCATCATATTTTAAAAATTATTGGGGACTTTCACAAAATGTTATGGTTCTATTAGGAAAAGATTCTGCTTCTGATTGGGCTAGTGCTGTTGGTGGTAAAACATCAAGCACACCGCAAGATGGTGCAATTGCTTCTGTGCCAGCTTATACAACAAATGAAGGTGGTTCTTATGCTGGACATACATTTATTGTTTCTCATGTATTTGAAAATGGTGATATTTTAATTATTGAGCAAAACTTTTCTGGATTATCTGGTGAAGGTAATGGTACAAATTGTACTTGGAATTATAGAGTGATAAAAAAAGCAACATATACTGCTGATCACTTTGTTTTCTTTACTCCTAGTGGTAAAACACCAGTTAAGGGTGGTTCTGCCTCAAGTAGTTCATCAAGTAGTACAGATTCTTCTTCTTCAACAAAAGCAAAAGTTGATGTATCAATGTCTACGGTTAATACGTATAAAGATAAATATGATACAGGTGTATTATCAGCACAAAGTAGAGTATATGATACACAATATTCTCCAACAATTATTAATGATTTGTATCAATATCAAGATGTTAACAAAAGAGTTTGGAGAACAGGTGACTTTTATATTACAAGTACCGAAGGTAATACTTCTATTGATTGGAGTACTTATGCTAATGCAACTGGTAACTCGCAATTTAGAGTAGGAAATGGTGCATTTTTGCAAGCATCTGGTAAGTCTGTTGCTTCTACTGTTGGAGATAAAATATTAGGTAAGTATGTAGATGATCGTGCTTCATTAACAAACTTTTCTATTAAGAATAATTATAACCCTGCTTTTGTTACTGCTATGGTTGCATTTTTAACTAAAAATGGAGAAAAAGATCTAACAGCATCAAAATATAATTTCTTAAATGATAGTTCGGTAGCAACTATTGGATCTTCTAAAAGCTCATCTTCAAGTAGTTCATCTTCTGCTTCAAGTTCTAGTGCTAATTATGATGCAAGTTATGGTGCAGATCAGTATAACTACACATCAACTATTAATAGTGCAGATGATGGTCTTGCTGCAATGATGACAAAATTCTTAAAAAATAATAGCTCTGGTGATTTCACAAAAGGGGCTAAAAATCTAGGAATGGATAACACAGATGTTAAAAAGTTTTTGACAATTTATAAAAATCTAGGAGGTGTAGGAGCATTAACAAATGTTAAAACTTCTGGGTCTGCAAAAATATTAACATATGCAGGAAGTGGTTCTACTGATGCAAATGCATTAGGTAGTATTGAAGTTAATAGTAAGAATAATGATACAGAAGTTGATGGTCAAAAGCATTATTATGTTGCAAAAGAACAAGTAGCAGTTGGCTCAGCCGTAAAAGTTTCTGATACTGGTTCATCTAAATCACATCCTTATGCAATAGCTAGAGATAGTAGTGGAAATGCTAAAACAACCACTGGTATATGGGATTATGGGTTTGGTACTATTTTCAAAATAATGAAAAAAGAGTACAAAGCTTGGGAAATTACTGTTGATAAAGAAGGTAATTATAGTGTTGTATCAAATATTTGGGGAAATCTATTTTATGATTCTTCTTCAACTTCTGATGTTCAGTACACTTTACTTGGTGTAACATCACCATTTGGTACTATTAATGTGGGGAACAAATTATTAGAAGATCAAAAGAAAGTTGATGACATTATTGCAAAGTTACGTAATGGTCAAGGATTAACAACTGAAGATAAGTCCTTCTTACAAGCTCATAAAACAACTGAAGTTACTCCAAAAACAGAAGGTAACTTTATGGTGGCTGATAAGCCAGTTATACAAGATAATGATGTAACATTATCAGATATGAATGGAAGTAATTATATTGTTGATTACTTAACAAATTATAAGACTTATGTACCACAAAATGTAGATCAAAAGTTAGATGTTGTGCAACGTTGGAAACAAATGAACGATGCAAATGCAAGTGCACAAGACGCTTCTAATAACATTGATGATATATTTAATAAATTAGTTTCAAATAATGCAGATAGTAGTTCTTCAACAGATTCAAGTACATCATCAAGTTCTGGTGACTTACAAGGAGATGAAAAGAAACACGGTCAAGAAATTTATGATATGTTAATTAAATATGGAATGAGTTCTTATGGTGCTGCAAGTATTTTAGGAAACTGGAAAGTAGAATCAAGTTGGGATCCAACTGCTGTTGGTGGTGTATATACTGAACCATTTACAGTTGGTGCTGCAAAGCAAGCAAAAGTAAATGATACAACAACTCCTATTGGATTAGGACAATGGTTAGGTGGACGTAAAACAAACTTATTAGCTTATGCTAAAAAGATGGGAAAACCTTGGACTGATATTGAAGTTCAAATTTCATTTGCTTTAACACAAGAACCTAGTGAAAAAGCTTCTATTATTAAAATAGCACAAATAAATTCTGCAAGTGATGTACAGAAAGGAGCAGAAATTATGTTTAGTGAGTGGGAACGTGCTGGTGATTCAACCTTACCAAAACGTCAAGCGGCTGCAACAGAAGCATATAACACATATGCTAAGGGACATGATAAGTCTGCTGATCTAAATAAATTGAATGGTGCTACTGGTTCAAATAGCAGTAGCTCTTCAACTTCAAGCGACACGTCTTCATCTTCAACAGTTACATCTAATTGGGGTGACGGAAGAAGCTTACTATCATTGGTATATAACTTTATTAGTTCATTATCAAATCCAATTGCTAATTTGTTTGGAAGTCAAAATATTGATCCAACTATGTTTGCTACTAATAGAATTAGTAATAAAAGCGATATGTACACAAAAACTTCTTCTGGAAAAGAATCGCATTATCCTTCTAATTCATTAATTATTTCTGGTGCAGATGCATTTAAGTGGTCCGTATATTCAAATAAGTTATCACAAGATAATGCTTATATGGTATTAAGACAATTCGTTGCTGAACTAGAAACTCGTGATGCTCGTCCAGTGTATTATGATGAAGTGTATGATACATTTAATGATTATGATTTGAGTAGAATTGTTGAAGAAAATTATAAGAGTGAATTATTAGGCGTATTCAAATACACAGGTGATTCTGCTGCTTCAACAAATAAAGCAATAACATCAAATATATTTGATGGTGTGTCATTAAATGATACTCTAATTAAATATGGTTATGGTTACTATAAGGATAATAATAAATTGAAGTTTAATCCTGGTATGACATTTAGTAATAAAAAGTCTACAAAAGTTACTGCTATGAAAGCAGGTAAAGTTGTTTATGTAGGTGAGAATTCTGATTATGGAACAATTGTAGTTGTTCGTTCAGATGGAAACACAGAACAAATTGCTTATACTGGATTAAGTAGTAAAGATGTAAAAGTAGATCAACAATTACAAGTTGGAACAACGATTGGAAAGTCTGCTTCTGATGGATCTGTTACTATATTAGGAATTGCAGCTGATACAAATGTTTCTAATGGATTGCCAGATAAGCCAAAATCATTAAAAGACTCACCTTATTTTGATCCATCTTCATTATTTAATATTTCTGTAAGTAAAGAATTAGACTTATTGAAAAAAGCAAATGGATATGATCAAAGTAACGTATCTAATTCTGATGGAACACCATCATTAAAAGACTTTAAGAGTACAGATTATGTAGCGTTAAAGAACTTTATCTCTTAAATTAAATAAGAAAGTGTATGTAATGTACACTTTTTTATTTTTTTTTATTTTATGACTATAATTAAAACATAAAACAAAGTGCTTTAGCACATGAAAGAAGGAAATATTTTATGGAAAAAACTACAGATCGCACAAACATTGTGTACGCACACTCAGAACCAACTACGGATGGACGTGTTCGTGGACTTCTAGTCCTATCTCGTTTGCGAGTTACAAATGTACAAGTTGTACAAGTTAATGACGATTATCGTATCTTTAAGTTCTCAGGAAACATTTTTGGAACATCAGGTCTTGAACAAGTTTCACGTTCTCTTGGAGATGCTAAGCTTAATATTAATTCTGAATACAATAATGTATCTATTAATGTTGCAAAGCAGATTAAGTCTGAAAAGCAAGAAAGTTATCTTACTAAGATGATTCAAAAGGGATCAACTATTGATTCACTTGTTGTTGCCACAACGTTTAAGGATGGTTATTTGAATGCATTTCTTCTAAATCAAGGATTTATTTCAAAGCCTAATGATGGAGCTGATACTGAAACTCAAACAGAATCTAATTCAGATATTCCATTTGATCCTAGTGCAGGAACAGAAATTGATATTTCAGATGATGATTTGCCATTTTAATATTAAATTGTAAAAAGGAAACTATGTTTCTTTTTTTTTATAAAAAATAATATAATTAATATATCTTATATTGAAAGAAGGACTACAATTTATGATTGTTACAAATAATAATAAAGAACAAGAACAAAAGCTTTTTAATACAATTAAAGATCAAATCAAAAAAAATGATTTTAAAAACATTTTAGAAATTGTTAAAGATCATTGTTTAGAAGATCGAGATAACGATATTTTGAAAAAAGATTTTGATGAAAAGATTTATTTTGATACAAAGAATAATGTGTTTACAACTTTACCTCAAAAGAACCAAACTGTTGGTGGCATTAATATTGCTTTTATACCTTACTATCCAGGTAAAAACAAACTTAGCGCACAAATGTACGATCTTTCTGAAAAATTAAATACTGATAAAAATGAAGATGAATTTTTATCTGAATCTTTAAAAATTTTAAAGCCGCTCATTCGTTCTGGTTTTAATAAATTTATCAAAAATTATTATAATGTTTTATTAGATGATGATATTGATTTCAATTCAAAAGATGTCGATTCCGGTATTTATTTGTATAGTATGATTACAGACAATCAAGAATAACAATTTGTTATTCTTTTTTTTTGTTTAAAAAAGCTATAATGTACTAGAAGAACAAATTTTAAAATTAAGTAGGTAAATATGGCTAAATTATCAAACGCAAAGAAAAAAGAAATATTTAGAAAGAAAACTTATCCATTCGTTAAAAAGCAACCAATGACGCACCCTTTTTGGTCATCATATATTTTTGGTATTCGTTTTGAATTACTCGCTTTACCAGAATATTTACAACCAGGTGAAAATTTATATGCAGTAGCACAAGGACAATATCAAGGTGCAAACTCATTAATAGCTATCACTTCAAAAAGAGTACTGATTATTGATCGTGGATGGTTAGGCGGACTTTTTAAAAAGAAAAAAGATGAAGCATATTACAATTCTATTAATGGTACTAATCCTTCAGCACACTTATTCTTAACAGATTTATTAATTACAACAAATGCTGGAATGGACGATATGGAAATAAAAAGATTGTGGGGAAAAGATGCAGATAGAATTGATGACGCAATTACTAAAGCAAGACAATCTTATATCAGTCATGATTATAATAATGATCAAGTGGAGGCTAATGAACCAATCAATTCTTCTACATTAAAAGAAAAATTGGAAAAGCTGGCTTTATTAAAGAAAGATGGCACTATTAATGAAGAAGAGTATAAAGAATTAAAACAGGAGTTAGTAAGAAAAAGTTATGATTAAATATTCAAAAAACGATAGTATTGAAATAATTCAACATCAATTACCTTATTTCACACATCAACAATTTAATAAAATTGTTTCTGCATTAGAAAAAGAATTAAAAAATAATTTTCAGTCTAGTAGATTAATTACTGGTGATTTTGTAACTTTTACAAAAAAAGATATTAATTTAATTGAAAAAATATATGAACAATATATAAAAGAGACAAAAACAAATAAAGAAAATCATTTTTCTTATTCTTATTTAGAAGCAACCAGATATGTTTTAAAGGAGGAAAATAAATGATTGGAATTACAATTGTTTGTGTTTTAATTTTAGCTGGTATATTTGGTTACTTGAAATATACTAGAATAATGGAATATAAACTTTATACTGAAGAAGCAGATTCTCAAATTAATTTAGAAATGCAAAATAGACAAAATCATGTACAAGAATTGATTGTAAATACGAAATATATTACAGATCAAAATGTATTATCATTATTCAACAAATTAAATATTTTAACAAATAATTTTGGGAAGACTCATCAAGATAAATTAGATTCTGATATAGAATCAAAAGAATTACTAAATCAATTAAATGAATTATTAAATTCAGATTCTAATCAAAAAACAAAAGCAATTATGGCTAAGTTATTTGAAATTGAAAATAATCTAAGTTTTGCATTTCAATATTATGAACAAAGTATTATATTCTACAATAATAGTATTGAATCTTCCATTGGAAAAGGTATGGCTAAATTATTAAATTTGAAACCAAAAGAAACTATTACTGTACCAGAAGAAATTGCACAAGAAGTTGAAGTAGAAGTAGAATAATTCAAAAATAAAACGTTATAATTAAATTAGAGTTTATTATTACATAATAATTTACTACTAAAAAAAGAGAGGTATTTTATGAATATCAAAAGCATTAAAGAAAAAGCTTGGAATTTAGTTTTTAATAATGCAAATTTAAAAAGCACAGCATTTATGGTGTTAACATTAATACCAGCAATATTATATATGCTATATGATGTTTCAAATGTTAAAGGTATGGACGGATCTATATCTATATTTTCCGCTTTATATGGATTAACTGGAGCAATGACAATTTATTATTTTTATGATAAAATCATCAATAATCCTGATAAGCCAGAAACAAATGTGATGTCTGCATTAAAAGAATATTTACCAGTATTAGGTGATATCATTATTATTTATCTATTAGAAATAGTATTTACAGCATTATGGACACTATTATTTATAATCCCTGGAATTGTAAAATCTTTCAGTTATTCACAAGCAATTAATTTGTATTTAACTGATTATCGTAACGGTGTAAAAGAAGATAAATTAGTAAATTATATTACACGCTCACGTAGAATAATGGATGGAAATAAAGCGTCATTATTCACAATGTTTTTCTCACAGATAGGTTGGTTTATTCTAATTTCTATCACTGGTGGGATTGCTGGATTTATTTTATTCCCATATGTTTTTGCTTCACAAGCTTATTTCTATAAGGAATTAATTGAATAAATTATAAATTGAAAATGTACATATATTGTACATTTTTTTTTTATCTTTTAAAAAAATATCTATATAATATTAGTGTTAGACAATTTTTTCACAAAGTCTACATGAAATAAAAAAATAGGAGAATGTAATGAAAGAAACAATTTATAGAACAAAATTATACAAATCAGGTAAAACCTGGGTGGCTGCTGGTGTCGCAGCACTAGCAATTTCAGGAATAAATTCACAAGCAATTCATGCTGATGAGGTTAAAAGTGCCGATACAACTTCCAATAGTAGTAGCTCATCTACCACTAAACTAGAAGATACGGTAGCGACCCCAGAAAACTCTACTTCTACTACAAAAGATGATAATACATCTACTAGTACAGTAGAAGAAAAAGGAGCTGTTTCTGATACTGATACAAAAGCAGACACAAATAGTTCTTCAAATGAACAAGAAGGAAAAACAGATGTTTCAAAAGTAGACACTACTAATGAAACGGATAAAGATTCTTCTACCAAACAAAATAATAATGAAACAACTGATCAAACAAAAGCAGATTCTAATACGAATAGTACTGAAAATACTCAAACAGAACAGAAGACTGATGATCAAACAAAAGTTGCTGATACAACCGCAACAACTAATGAAACAAAACAAGATTCTAATAAAACAGATAGTAACGACTCGGACAGTACTAAAGTAGATAATAAAGAAACTAACACAGATGTTTCTAAAAATGATACTACTGTAACTGATAAAGATACATCTGAGGTGTCTACTAAAAGTACAGACACAGATAAAGCAACTGTTTCTGATGATAAAAGCACAGATACTACAACTGATAAAAATAATACAAATACAAGTACAGAAGATAAAACAACAGATACTAACAGTAATGATAAACAAAATGATCAACCTGCATTAATAAATGATGATGCAAAAATAGTTACTGGTTCTTATCAAAATAAAGATGATGACTTTACTTTTGTTGATAAAGATGGTAAAAATGTAACTGGTTTTGTTCAAATTGATAATAACTTACAATATTTTGATGAAAATGGTGTTCAAGTTAAAGGACAATTTGTTACAATAAACAACAACACGTACTATCTAAATGCTTCAACTGGAAATGCTGAAAAAGCAGTTACTACTGTTGGTGGCAAAACAATTGGGTTTAATGATAAAGGACAAGAAGTTAAGTCTGATTTTGCAACAGATTCACAAGGTGTAACTTATTATTTCAACGATAAAGGTGAAGTTCAAACTGGATTACAAACCATAAATGGTAAAACTTATTATTTTGATGAAGATGGTCATCAGAAGAAAGGATTTTCTGGTGTATTTAAAAACAAAGTATTATACTTTGATGATAAAACAGGAGAATCTATTTCTACAACTGCTTCACAAATAACAGATGGTTTAACTGTACAAAATAATGATTCTACGCCACATAATGCTGCAAATGATACAACATTATCAAGTTTCACAACTACTGATGGTTATTTAACAGCACAATCTTGGTATCGTCCAAAAGATATTCAAGTTTCTGAAACAGAATGGCGTGCTTCAACAGAAAACGATTTCAGACCAATCTTAATGACATGGTGGGGAACAAAAGAAATTCAAGTTAATTATTTGAATTATATGGCTTCACAAGGTCTAATTGATTCTGATAAAACTTTCACAACAAGTGATTCACAAACTTTATTAAATCAAGCGGCACAATCTGTACAACTTCAAATAGAAAAGAAAATAACTGAAACAAATAGTACACAATGGTTAAAAGATGAAATGAGTTCATTTATTAGCACACAAGATGACTATAACAAAAATAGTGAAGATCCTAATTCAGATCATTTACAAGGAGGAGCATTAACATATATTAATAGCCCATTAACTCCAGATAGTAATTCTAATTTTAGATTGTTGAACAGAACACCAACACAACAAGATGGTAATCAAAATTATACAATAGATAAATCACAAGGTGGTTTTGAATTGTTATTAGCAAATGATGTTGATAATTCAAATCCTGTTGTACAAGCAGAACAATTAAATTGGCTGTACTACTTAATGAATTTTGGTTCAATTACTTCTAATGATAAAGATGCTAATTTTGATGGAATTAGAATTGATGCGGTAGATAACGTAGATGCTGATTTGTTAAATATTGCTGCTGATTATTTCAAGGCTGCATATAATGTAAATAGCAATGATGCTACTGCTAACCAACATCTTTCAATTCTAGAAGATTGGAGCCATAATGATCCACAATATGTTAAAGACAATGGTAGTAATCAATTAACAATGGATGATTATTTACACACACAATTGATCTGGTCATTAACAAAAAGTTCTGATATTCGTGGAACAATGGAAAGATTTAAAGATTATTATTTGGTAGATAGAAAAGAAGATTCTACTGAAAATGAAGCAACTGCAAATTATAGTTTCGTTCGTGCTCATGATAGTGAAGTTCAAACTGTAATTGCTGAAATAATCTCAAAATTGTATCCTAATTCTGGTAGTGGATTAATTCCTACACAAGAACAAATGGATGCTGCATTTAAAATTTATAATGCAGATATGAATTCTGCTGATAAACAATATACACAATATAATATGCCTTCTGCATATGCTATGTTATTAACAAATAAAGATACCGTACCTCGTGTTTATTATGGTGATATGTATACAGATGATGGTCAGTATATGGCAACAAAATCACCTTATTATGATGCTATTAATACATTATTGACTGCAAGAACAAAATATGTCGCTGGTGGTCAAACTCTAGATGTTGATTCTAATGATGTATTAACAAGTGTACGTTTTGGTAAAGGCGCTAATACAAAAGAAGATTTGGGAACATCAGAAACAAAAACAGAAGGAATTGGTGTTATTGTTAGCAACAATGAAGAATTGAATTTAAATAATGATAAAGTTGTATTACATATGGGTGCTGCTCATAAGAATCAAACTTATAGAGCATTATTATTAACCACTGAAAATGGATTAGAAAAATATGATTCTGATGAAAACGCTCCAACAAAACAAACAGATGAAAATGGAGATTTAATTTTTGATTCTTCTGAAATTAAAGGATATAAGAATGTAGAAGTTTCAGGATTCTTGTCTGCGTGGGTTCCAGTCGGAGCAGATGAAACACAAGATTCTAGAACTGCTTCATCTACGACTGCCACAACAGATGGTGCAACATTCCATTCAAATGCAGCACTAGATTCACAAGTTATTTATGAAGGATTTTCTAATTTCCAAGCAACACCAACAACACAAAGTGAATTTACAAACGTTAAAATAGCTGAAAATGCTGACTTATTTAAATCTTGGGGTGTTACAAGCTTCCAATTAGCTCCACAATATCGTTCAAGTACAGATAAAACATTCTTAGATTCTATTATTCAAAATGGTTATGCATTTACTGATAGATATGACTTAGGATTTAACACACCTACCAAATATGGTACAGTTAGCGATTTAACTTCTGCAATTAAAGCATTGCATGCTAGTGGAATTCAAGCTATTGCAGACTTTGTTCCAGATCAAATTTATAATTTGCCAGGAGAAGAAATCACTGCTGTTAATAGAACAGATGCCTTTGGTAATCCATCATCTGATTCAGATATGCAAAACGTATTATATGCAACTAATTCTAAAGGTGGTGGTGAGTATCAAGCACAATATGGTGGGGAATTCTTAGAACAATTACAAAAAGATTATCCAGAATTGTTCCAGACAAAACAAGTATCAACTGGTGTTCCAATTGATGCAAGCACAAAAATAAAAGAATGGTCTGCTAAATACTTTAACGGATCAGATATTCAAGGAAAAGGTGCTGAATATGTTTTGAGAGATAATGGAACAAAAGAGTACTTTAAAATCACATCTAATAGTGATGATAGTACATTCTTACCTAAACAATTAGAAAACCAAGAATCATTAACTGGATTTACTACTGATGAAAATGGTACTATGTATTATTCAACTAGTGGCTACCAAGCAAAGAATAGTTTCATTCAAGATGATAATGGTAATTATTATTATTTTGATAAAGATGGTTATATGGTAACTGGATTACAAAATATTAATAAATCTACTTATTATTTCTTACCTAATGGTGTAGAATTAAGAGATTCATTCGTTCAAAATCATTCTGGAAATACACAATACTTTGCAAAATCTGGAAAGTTAGTTACTAGTAAGTACATTACTGATCAAAACGGTAATTCTTATTACTTTGATGAAAACGGTAATATGGTAACTGATCAACTTAAAACAATTGATGGACATACACAGTATTTTTCAAAAGGTGGTACACAATCTAAAGACGTATTTGTAAAAGGTGCTGATGGAAACACTAGATATTTTGAAGCTGGTAGTGGAAATATGGCAATTAGTCGTTTTGCACAAGATAAAGATGGTAATTGGTATTATGTAAATAATAAGGGATTTACTGTCACTGGATGGCAAACGATTAACAATTCTACTTATTATTTTGATGCTAATGGTAAAGAATTAAAAGCAACATTTATTCCAGTTGAAAATGGTACTTCTTATGTAAATGGAACTAACGGTTCATTAGTTAAAAATGATTTGATTTATTCAAAAGGTAATTGGTATTATGCAAATGCTAATGGTGTTCTTGATAATGGATTACAAACTGTTAAAGGAAAAACATATTACTTTGATGACACTACTAATCAAATGATTAAGAATTCAACAAAGGAAATTGATGGCGCAGTATATTATTTTGATAATAATGGTGAAGAAAAGACTGATGGTCTACAATTGAATGATGATCAAACATGGTCTTATTATGATAAAGATGGTAAGCAAGCCAGAAATCAATTTGTAACAATTGAAAATAATCAAGTATACTTTGATAAAGATGGTAAACAAGTTAAGGGTAGTACAGCTACAATTAATGGAGATACTTATTACTTTGATAAGGATTCTGGTAAAATAATTACTTCTTCATTAATAAAAGATGATAATTCAACTTCTTATTATGATAAAGATGGTAAACAAGTTAAAAATAATGTAGTAACAATTGATGATAAAACATATTACTTTGATGAAAACGGTCATACTGTACAAGATAAATTAGTTACGATTGGTAGTGGCTATAATCAAAAGACATATTATGTATCAGATGATGGTACAGTGTTGAAATCACAATTCAAAAAAGTTGATGATCATTCAATGTACTATTTTGAAACAGATGGTACTCTTTATACACAAAGCTTTAGAAGCTTAGCTTATATTAATGGAGAAACTTATGCTACAGACCATGCTGGCAAAATTTATATCAATCAATATGTTTCTGTATTTGGAATGAAAGTTTATGCTGATGAAAATGGTAAATTAGTGCAAGATGCATTCTATACAAATTATGCAGATGGTCAAACTTATTATGCTGGTAATTTAGGTAAAAACACTGTTGGACAAGCAAAGATTGATGGAAATACTTATTATTTTAAAGAAAATGGTCAATTAGTTAAAGATAACTATTATAATATTAAAGGAAATTGGTATTATGCTGATGATTCTGGAAAAATGACAATAGGATTCAAAACAATTGATAACCAAATTCAATATTTTGATGAAAATGGTAAACAAGTTAAAAATGGATTTGTTAAAGACGATAAAAATAATAAAGTATATTTCTTTAATGGAACAGAGGGTAAATTAGTACAAAATGATTATTTCAGTGTAAATCAAAAAGATTGGTATTATGCTGATAATAATGGTGATATTGTAACTGGTTTCCAAGTAATTAGAGGAGAAATGCAATTCTTTGATAACAATGGTAAACAAATTAAGGGCGCTATTATAACAAATAATGATACAAATAAAACTTATTATTTTGATTCAGACAAAGGAAATGGTGTTGAAGTATAAATAAAGAAAAGGTACATAATTATGTATCTTTTTTTTGTACAAATTTTGACATAAGATGTTTTACATGTTACAATATTTTTATATTAAATAAAACATTGCATTTTTTAAAAAAGCGTGCTATAATAAAAATATATTAGCTTCTTAGTTCAACGGGAGAATAGATGCCCTACAAGCATTTGATAACAGTTCGATTCTGTTAGAGGCTATATGCGAATATAATTTAATGGTAGAATTTCAGCCTTCCAAGCTGACTATGCGAGTTCGATTCTCGTTGTTCGCTTTTAAACTCATTGTTAAAAAAACAATGAGTTTTTTATTTATAAAAAAATAATATTCTCGTGCTATAATTAATTTAATAAACAATAAGTACAGAGGTTTTATGACTGGAAATAATTATGATTTACTTGAGCAATTAACACTTGATGAAAAAACATATGTTAATTCTCAAGTTACATTAAGATCTAAAAGTTTGACAACAGGCTATTTATTAGCTATATTTTTTGGTTCTTTTGGATTGCATAGATTTTATTATGGTAAAACTACATCAGCAATTACAATGTTGATTTTAGGGATATTTTCATTTTTTATTATCAGCGGTGCATGGGCATTTATAGATTTGTTTTTGCTACCAGGCTTTCAAAGTGAAGAATTATATCAAATTGAAAGAGAAGAAGCATTAAAAATATTAGGTGATGATATTTAACCCTCTGCCACTTTTATTATAAAAGTGGTTTTTATGTACTTAAAATAAATAAGAGAGGTGATAAAATGACTTTATTAGAAAAAGAAGATGTAAAATCTTTATCTAAAAAATTATCAAGATTGGTAAGTAACAAAAAAACAAGCCCATTTTTGATTTCAGCAGAAACAAAAGTACCATTTAATGATGTAATCAAGGTTCAATTTGGTAAAAAAATCAAAAACAGTGATAATTTTAATAAAATTAAAAATTATGTAGATGAGATTTAATTCTTAATAAAAATAAGTATTGACAAATTATCTTATATCATATAAGATATAAATATAGTATTTATTTATGGATCTATAGTGTTTAACGGTAGCACATCAGTCTCCAAAACTGACAGTCTAAGTTCGAATCTTAGTGGATCTGTTATACAGTAAAATGTATAAATTAATTTAAAAAAAGTATTGCATTATAAAAATAAACGTGCTATACTTAATATATTGATTAAGTTATTGCCCTTGTAACTCAGTTGGTTAGAGTAGGAGATTTTTAATCTCAAGGTCGCAGGTTCGAATCCTGCCAGGGGCATCAAGTTATTAAAACTTGTACTAAGTTAGTTAAATACATTTGTATTTACTTCTGGAATTATAGTTTAATTTGGGAGTGCCTTTTATAAAAAAGGTAGACGGTTCGATTCCGTTTAATTCCATAGGCACGGTCAATTTTTATATGTGCCATCAGATTTAGTTGTAGATGAACAACTTACCCAAAAAGAAATCATCAATAATTAGTTAGACTTAGTGGTAATCACACCACTTACAAAAAAACAAAGTGGTAATAAATTGACCACATTCGGGATTGTAGTTCAGTTGGGAGAACACTGTCTTTGCAAGGCAGGGGTCGTGAGTTCGAGTCTCACCAGTTCCATTATGTTGTTGTACACAAATAAAGTACAATGTAAAACGATCACAAAACAATAAACAAATTCCTTCTTTCATATTTGCGCATTTAAAAAGTGATCATCATATATTTTATAATCAAAAATTATAAAATCATCATTTATATTCAAATGTAATATATTTGATTAAAACAATATAGCACCATTGAGGTTGAGACACCTGTCTAAAAAAAATCTATTGAGGTTGAATAACCTGTCTAAATAATATTATTGAGGTAGAGATACTTGTCTAAATAAATGTTATCTTGTTTTAATCAGATATATTATATCATTATTGCTCCGTAGTTCAGAGGTAGAATAACGCACTGTTAATGCGCAGGTCCTTGGTTCGAATCCAAGTGGAGCAGTTGTACTAAAAATTAATAATGGAAAATTAGCTCAGTTGGTTAGAGCACTTGCCTGTTAAGCAGGGTGTCACTGGTTCGAGTCCAGTATTTTTCGTAGGAAACTATAGTTTTATATTTATTTGTTTTCTAATATTTAGTTATTATGGGGTTATAGTTCAGTTGGGAGAACACTGTCTTTGCAAGGCAGGGGTCGTGGGTTCGAGTCCCACTAACTCCATTATGTTATTGTATTACATTAAAAATACAATGTAAAAAGATCACTACTATTGTAACATAATCAAATTCCTTCTTTTAATTTTGTACGTTAAAAAAGGTGATCATCATATTTTATTAATGCTATATAATTAGCATTATATATGCGCTTGTAGCGAAGTCTGGTTAAACGCTACGGACTGTAAATCCGTTCCCTTTGGGTTCGCAGGTTCGAATCCTGCCGAGCGCATTTGCTTTTATTAATAAAGCAAAAATATATATCTTAAATTGTAAAAGAGAAGATATATTCAATTAGTGCTTTGGAACTCACTTTAAAAGGCTGAGATGGCGTACACATCTTAAAAAGTATTAGTAAATACATTTGTACGATTATTGCTCCGTAGTTCAGAGGTAGAATAACGCACTGTTAATGCGCAGGTCCTTGGTTCGAATCCAAGTGGAGCAGTTGGTAATTATTTATGAATTAACGTTATAATTATAATTTACTTGTACTATAAAATAAGTAATCCAAATTTAATGCGCTTGTGGCGGAATTGGCAGACGCGTAGGACTTAAAATCCTATGGTTTTAATACCATGAGGGTTCGATCCCCTCCGAGCGCATATTATTTAAAAAATTGTTATTAATATATATGCGCAAATATACGAAAATAATTTTTAATAATGGCATTCTTCTTAGACGTAAAAAGAATGAGAGTGATGGTCAAGCGGTAAGGCGTACTCGATGTGAGTAAATCATAGGTTCGAATCCTATTCACTCAATTGTAACTAAAAAGTGTAGTAATTAGTTACTTATGGAAGTGTACTCAAGGCTGGTTAAGAGGACTGTTTTGAAAACAGTTAGGTCTGAAAAGGCGCATAGGTTCGAATCCTATCATTTCCGTATTTTTAAGACAAATAAAAAAGGTGTACAAATTTGTACATCTTTTTTTATTTGTTGTTCATTATATTATTTCTTTCCTGATTATACATATCAGCACTGATCTTATGAAAATCGCTAAAATCTTTAATAGCTGGTCGCCATTGATATAGTTCTGATGGTTTAATAAATTCTGGATAAGTTTTATTGTCTAACATTCGTTCGATCAATAATGACGTATAATGTCCTCCTAACTCCAGCCCCTTACGATATTCTGGATAATTTTGATAACTAATGAAACTTCCTAATGTAACAGAAGGATTCATAGTGTCATTAATTCCTGCAAAAATAGCTGCACGACTTGGATCAGAAGATAAAGATAAAATCTCAAACTTCATCACTGGTGCTGTTGCTAATCGTAATGCAAAAACATCTTTCTTTTTAGGATTAATATGATCTACCATATCTTCATCCGTAATATTCTTAACATGTGAAGCATCAATAATAACTTTTGCCATTGATTTAACAATGTTTTTTGTTTGTACAACAATTCGCTTTCCGCCATTATCTAAAAGATAAATACCAGCTTGATTTGGTTGTCCAATATAAATTAAGTGAGCCACCAAAGCTTCTGTTGTTAGTTCTGTTACATTTAACTTAGAATATAGTTCAAAGATGGTTGTGTTTTTATGTCCATCAAAATATAAAGTAGGTCCATTGTTATATCGCACATAATTTTTATTATTTTTAACATAGCGTGCCTTAATGTCAAATTTCATTGCATAATTCTTGCCACGATTCATAAGAATGTTTCGTAAAGTCTTTCTGTCCATATACATTCCTTCTTTCTTTATTAATTACATTAATTATATAAAAAAATTATATAATTATTAAAATAAAGAAAAAGAAGGGAAACACTCATGGCAAAAACATCATTATCAAAAACATTATCTGTTTTAGAACAGTTAAATATTGGTTATGAAATAAAAAATGATAAAGCTTATCTTAATATTCCAAATGCTACTAATGTAGAAACTAATGAACCATTAAATGAAGACTTTTCATCTTTAAGTATTGAACTAGGAGAAAAATATACAGATTTTTGGAAAAGGTGGTCTACTGGTGATAGTGGAAAAAATTATAAAGATCTTTTATCTTATTTAATTAAAATAAAAGTTATTTCACCTGATAATGAAAAAGTAAAAGAAATTTTACCTTCTATTGTTCAAGGAAAGCAAATATCTACTAATACTGTACAAGCTAAAGAGATTTTAATTAAAACCGTTGAATCATATGATTTTGATAAAATGGTTACTAATCCGCATCCTTATGAAGTTAAGAAGTATTTAAAAACAAAACGTCAATTTTCAAAAGATACTATTAATTTCTTATTAGAAAACAAATTAGTTGTTCAAGACGGACGAAATAATTTACGTTATCTATGGTATGATCAAGCTCATAAAATTATTGGGGCAGATGTACAGGGAACAACATACGATTTTGATAAATTTGGAAAACGTGGGACACTTAAATACATTTTAAAAGGATCAAAAGGTTTTTTCAATATTAAAATTAATGGATCAAAAGATGATTATTCTGATGTACAACAGGTTGTATTTTTTGAAGCACCTGCTGATTTGATAGCTTATTATGAATTATTTCATAATTTAGAACAAAGTGTTACATTGTTAGTTTCATTATCTGGAGCCGCAGAAAAAATTGAAACTCATATGGAATATTCAGCACAATATTTTAATATGAATAATAATAGTATTAAGTTTTTAATTGCAACTGATAATGATACTGCAGGTGATGCAGCATATGAAACTTTTAGAAAATTATATCCCAACTTAAATAGTAAAAGGATTTTACCAAATGATGGAGATCAAGTATTTTTAAATGGTAAAATTTCTACTATAAAAGATTGGAATGATTATTTAAAATTTAGTAAAGGAGTACAATGATAAAACATTGTGCTTTTTTTTATTGTAAAAAGAGTATATAATTAATTTATAAGAAAAAGAAAGAAGGAATTTATTATGACACAAATAAATACACAAGGAATTAAAATTACAGATTTTAGTCAATATTTCATTAAAGATATCTCTGAAATTCCTGATCCACATTTTATTTTATTAAAGAGAAATATAATTAAATATTGGATTGAAAATGTAATGGATGAAATTAGTGACCATTGGGGTAATGATGAAACATTATACATACCAATGCTTAAATTATTTTATCAAGACAATAATGACTTAACATTATTAAAAAATCATTTTGCAGATACAAGTTCTTATACTAAGATTCAATACAAAACTTTTATTTTAGAAGATACAACAAAAATCATGTTTAAGAATCCTCGTAAATTATTTCATCCAAAAACTAGTATATTTACTTTTGTAGCAGATAATCGTTATAAGTTATCAAATGATCAAATATTTAAGTTTTTATTTGAAAGTTCAGAAATTGATGAAATCATAAATCATTTAATTCAAAAAGAAATAACAAAATATGAAATCAAAGAACCTTCATCAGACGATATTGCATATGAGATCAATGAATTTAGGAATTATTATTTTGGTGAACCAGTTGACGATCAATTAGAAAAGTCAGTAGGTAAGTCATTTGAATTGAATTATCGAGAATTTGGTAAAAACCAAATAACAGCATTAGATACTTTTTTCTTAAGTATCCCAGAAATTCAATCATTAATGATAAAAAATGATATTGAATTCAGTACAGTTATTTATAGTAATGCACAAGCATATATAGATAAAAACAAGTTTTTCAAGAAAACTATATCTACTTTAATACCTGTTACAAAATTTGAAATTGTAACAAATCAAGTTGTGATTAGTAGTAAAAACACAAATCATATTCTTAAATTAAATAAGCCAGTATTCACAGAAGATATTACTTATACTCTTGAAACTGTATATAATTTTAATGATCAATATTTGATACTTAACAATATTAAAGACGCTATTAGTAATCATAATTATTTTACAATGTCAGATGAATATATTAAATGGAATAATGAGCATTTAAAAACAAATCATTTATATAATAGTGATAAAATTAAATTTAAAACTGCAACAGAATCCGATAAGATCATGGATATCAGTGAATTTTATAAATTAATTGAAAATGTTAATCTATTAACAAATGAAAATGAAACTAAGATAACAAACCCTAAAATTATTATTAATAATCTAGGAGTTAATTTTGATAAAAAAGATCTTGAAACAATTATTAAATACAATTTACCAGTTAAATTCAATCCAAAATCAAATTTAGACGTTAATTTAGATATTGCTAATAAGCAATTTATATTGGATATTATTAAATAATACGAAAGTGTACATAAATTCATGTACACTTTTTATATTTATTTCATATAATTAAAATACAAAATAAAAAAAAAGAAGGTTAATTATGACAACAAAAACGCAATTTACATTAATAGACACATTTTATTATGGTTTGATTCAAGGACAAAATATTGAACCTAATGAAATTGATTATTATGATAAGCAGGCATTGTCTAGTTTATTTGATTTAAATTCTTTAACTTTACAAGAATTATCTGCAATTACATTTAATCTAATCATGCAAGCAAAACAAACCTATAATGAAATGATTTCAATGTCTAATAAAGATGACGATTTTTCTTATTGGTCTTCAGATTATGAAAATGAACAAAACACTTATCTTGAACTGAAAGATTCTTTTGAAAAATTTAAGATTGACTTGCCAAAGTCATTAGAGTTAACTGATCATGCAATTGAATTTGATAATCTTTTAAAACAATTAAAAGATATGTAAATAATTAACATCAAAAAAGTGTACATAATTCTATGTATACTTTTTTTCATACAATTTTATTTTTAAATTATATAATTATCTTAGATTTTATAAGAAAGAAGGATTGAATATGGATATACAAAAAAATATTGAAACATCTATCGATGCATCCACTATTCAAAAACTTTTTAATAAGTTGTCCCTTAGAAAGGAATTAGCTATTTATTTATCTGATAATAATGAAAATAAAATATCTAAAAGAATTACTAATAATATTGCAGTTGAATATATTATTCAAAATTGGGATTATAAAAAAGTTACAGAATGGACTCGAAATAAATTTAAATTAACTCCTAAAAATGTAGAACAAAATGATGCACAAATAGATTTTACAATGGAAATGAATGAATGGTTAAATAAATATGATGAGGATTTGAAATGGGTTATTTCACAAGGTAACTTTGATGCATTTATTCAATATGTGAATAATGTTTTTAAAGGTAGCGAAGAAGAACGTGATGAACTTGTTTCAGAAGCAGCCATAAAAATGCGTAGAATCAAATCTATTAATACAAAAAGAAATGATGTTATTGAACAATTAATTGTTGAGCGTGATGATAAAATAATGCCTACATTAAAACATATTAATCATTTAGATTTTTATATTAATGGTGTTGCTTACGACCAAAAAGTATCTCGCTCTTTGGGAAAAGTGTTCAAAAAAGAATATGGTGAAGATTATCTTGAAATAGCAAAAAATAATCCTGAATTAGTAGCAAAGTCTTTATATGAAAACCAAGACGAAGGACGTTTCGGATGTGATAACAGGTTATATGTAGTTTATTTAAATCCAGAAGCCACTATATTAAATATTAAAGATGCACTAACAGACTTAGATTTTGATAAGCCTTATAATATTAATTTTGAGTATAAACATAAAAATGGTATAACAAAAAAATATGAAACAAAAGCATTCGTTATCTTTATTAATTAAAGAAATGATGCTTTTTTCTTGTACAATATAAGAAAATGAAGAAACTATACTTTTCCATCTTTTTAGGTTACACTTATATAATATAAATGAATACTTATATTTAAATCAAAGTTAAAATTTTTAAAAAAATAAGCTAGAATTATATAAGAAGAATAAATTACAGGTGAAAATTCATGCAAAAGAATCGTAAAAGTATAAAAATTAATAAGAAAGCCTTAGCTTTAACTGCTGCAGCCATATCAATGGGTGTAGGTAGTTTTGCGTTGACAAAAAATGCACATGCTATTGGCTCGTCACCAACTTATGTTGATGGAGATCTTTCATCAACATTCAAGGTTGATTCAAATGACACTACCGCTCAATTTGGATGGGATACTGGTGGAACTACAAGTATAAAAGTTGAAAAAGGTCAAGTGCTAGGTAAGTTCTTTGATTTGAAAACTCAATTTAGTACTGATGGATATCAATTCGGTAGTGCAAACCAACCAAAAACAAATGCTAATATTTATAGTTTGAATGCAGGAGATAAATATCGTATCACAAATGCTGGTATTACTAGTAATGGCGATAAAGTAGATATTATTTATACTGTTAATTACGCTAGTGGTAACGGTGGAAATTCTTTAAATTTCAATGATTTAAACAAAAAAGGAATTGCTTTCTATAACAGTAAAGATTTAGGAACAAACCCTTCTTCAGTAGCTTCTATTGCTATGTTTTTTGTGGGATACAATAACGTTTCAGCAGACGTAAGTTATGTTAAAGCTGGAACAGATACTAAATTAAACTTGACAACTGCAACAGCATGGTTTGATATTGATCGTGGGGAAGCTATATACGAAACACAATCAAATAAACAAGCAATTTTTAAGAAAAATCAACCATCATTTGATCCTCTTAATATTGATAAGGGTACTGTATATGCTACTTATAAACAATTAGCTGATGGTAGTTTTAATGATGTTAACGGTTATGCAGATGCAGATACAAAAGGTGGATCTTATTTAGGTTTTGGAACAGGAACTAATTTTGAATTACATGTTGTTAACCCATATGTTCAAAAGAACAGTGAATTAAGTGATACAGATTGGCCTCTAATGCGTTTTGACTTTTTCGGAAAGTTTAATAACTTTAAGTTAAAAGGAAAAATTAACGTTAAATATGTTGATCAAGACAATAAAGAAATTGCAACTGGAACTTCAACTACAGGTTATGAAGATGACACTGCTAATCTTTGGAATTCAAGTACACAAGATTCATTAAAAAATCAAAATTATAAATTAGTTGCAGTTGATGCTCCTTCTTCTTTTAATAAAGATACTAATCAACTTAAATATACATTATCACCACAAACTGTTACTTATAGATATGAAAAGATTAATTCTCCTAAGAAAACAGTAACTGATGAAAATAATAATGATATCAATGGTAAAGAAACTACAATGAAAACCCATTGGGTATTCAATGTAGCACAAAAATTGTACAATACTAGTGATAGTCGTTATAAGAGTAGTTTATTTAGTATTTCTGATACTATTCAAGATTCTGCAAAGATACAAAATGTACACGTTTATAATGAAAAAGGTACACAAGTTGATGATTTGTTTAATATTAAGCAAGATGGAAACAATGTTTCTGCTTCATTAAAAGATTTAAATAATTTATCTAATTATAATCATACGTATAATTTAAAGATTGATACACTTCCAAACATTGATACACAAAATATTGAGTCTAAAATAACTAACACTGGTAGTGCAAATGTTAATGATATTCCTTTAACATCTAACACAGTAACAACAAGTGCTAAACATATTGAAGGTTCATCAAGTAAGTTAGTATCAAAAGCAGGGACTAATGCTTGGGATTATAACCTTGCATTAGGTAGTTATACTGATTTATATGATTATAAAATAACATATACTTTATCAAATCATAGCCGTTTCCATTATCTAGTATTAACAGATGAAATGGAAAAGATACAAAATTTTGATGGCTTTACAGTCACTCAAAATGGTAAAGATATTTCTGATAAGTTTAAAGTGTATGGACAGCCTAGTGAAACTGATGCAAAATCTGGTCAAAAAGGAATATCATATTTCTCACTTGAAGCCAAAGACCCATCAGAATTTGAAAGAAGCAGTGATAACATTGTTGTTACATTGAAAAATGTTACATTGAAAAATGCTGGATACAATAATGCTAAAAAATATTTAGAAGATGATAAAAAAATTCATATTTATAACACAGCTACTTTGAATTGGCAGGATTATAATAATGATACTCGTAAAGAATATAGTAATAAAACTAATGTTTCAGCTCCAAAAATAAATGGTAAAGTTAATGTTAAGTATGTCGATCAAGATAACAAGACATTAAAAACGGATGATAATTTAAGTGGTTATGTAGACGATTCTATTAGTACTTATAATAATACAAAACAAACAGAACTTAAAAATGCTCATTATAAATTAGTTAAAGTTACTGCACCTGACTCATTTAATAAAAGTGAAAATAATTTAAATATTACTGAAGAACCACAGACTGTTATTTATCAATATGAAAAGATTGCTGCACCTACAAAAACGGTAACAGATGAAAATAATAACGATATTAACGGTAAAACAACTAAGATGTCTAGTTGGTGGATATTCAATGTATCACAAAAATTATATAACTTAAAGGATAGCACGTATAAGTCTACTGGATTTACAATTAGTGATACTATTCAAGATTCTGCAAGTATCCATAATGTACATGTTTATAATGAAAAAGGTGAACAAGTAGATGATAAGTTTAAGATTGAACAAAGTGGTAACTTCGTTAGTGCATCATTAGTTAAATTAGATGATATGTCTAATTATAATCATACTTATACATTAAAGATTGGTACTAGAACAAATATTACTACTCAAAACATTGAGTCTAAAATCACCAACCAAGGTAATAGTAATGTAGATGATTTGCCACAAACTTCTAATACTGTTACGACAAATGCTAAACATATTGAAGCATCAGTAAAGAAAGAGGTTTCTTTGGATGGTAAAAACTGGAGTAATAACTTAGAATTACATAACATTAATTCTAGTTATGATTACAGATTAACTTATACATTATCAAATCACACTACTTATCATGAATTAGTATTGTCAGATAGTTTAGCAGATGTACAGAATTTAGATGGTGTTACAATTACCAGAGCTGGTAAAGATGTTACAGATCAATTTGAAATTTCTGGAATGCCAACAAAAGTTGGAGCTAATGATGGTAAAAAAGGAAACGCTACTTTAACATTAAAAGCAAAAGATCCTCTTAGCTTTGAAAGAAGTGATGATCAAGTAGTTGTTACATTGAAAAATGTTACACTTAAAAATTCTAATACAAATGACCTATTACAATATGATGGTTCAAATAAGACCATTCACATTTATAACACTGCTAATTTAGATTGGACAGAATTTAGATCTAACAATGCAACAAATGTTAAGAGTAATACAACTGATTTGTCTATGAAGCATTATAAGTTGAATCAAATATCATATGATATGATTCATGATCAAAATAAAGCTAATCCATTACAAACAAAAGTATATGATAAATTCCCAGGAGAAACATATACATTAAATCCTGATGAAACTATTATTAAGAATAATAAGAAGTACTTAACTTATGACCATAAAGGTGTTACAGCCGTAATGCCTGAAAGTGATCATAACGTATACTTTGGTTTTGTACAGCCTTCTATGACTGTTAAAGGTGCAAAGTTTGTTATTGATACCAATAAATTAAGTAAAAAATTGCCATTTAAGTTAATGATCAATGAAAGTGATACTCCTTATCAAGTTGGATTAACAGGATTACAAGCCTTCAAAAACGTTAAGTTGAGAATTGTAGTTACTAATCCTGATACTAAGAAAGAAGTATATTCAAAGATTGTTTCTTACAGTGATTTATATAACTCTGAAAACTTAACTAATTGGGCTAAGAACAAAGATTCTAATAGTGGTGAAAGAGGCTTCTATGTAGATGGTACATTAGACACAACTAGTTTTGCTGATAAATATGCAAAAGGACAAAGCGTTAACTTTAATGCTCAAGTCCAGATTGTAACTAATGATGATTTGACTGAAATCAATGGAACAGAAGATAGCACAACACAACCTAGCAATGGTTATGGTAGTTATGGTTATGCTGCTACTGAAAAAGTATTGACTAATGATGATCTATCTAATACCAAAGTTTCTGGAAAGAATGACTATTATAAGCAAGGAACATATATTGCTCCACAAAGAACTTATAAGACTGGTGCTAATGCAACAAAAGTGTACAATGAAACCATTACTTATGGATTAACTCCAAAATTCTCAATTAAGACTGGTTATGGATTTAAAGATGACTTTAGTGTTAATTATAGTGGTCTTAATATCTGGAGTGTAGATGATTCAAATAAGCTTAACTATGCTACAACAAGCTTGCCAATCAAATCTACATTAACTAGTGGATTAATTGGAAATATTTCAAATATCGATGCATTATACACTAAAAATTCTGATGGTACTTATAACGGTAGTTCGTTAACACATAATGATCAAAGCACACAAGTTACAACACCTAGTGCAGAACAAGTAGATTCTGTTTTGACTAAGAATGTTGCAGGACAATTTGCTAATGCTTACGTAAATAAAGGAACTGATGATAGTGTTTCTTATAATTCAAAAGTAGGTAATAATACTATTGATGGTGGAAATAAATATTACATTCCTGTATGGACTGATCTAGGTGATCAAAGTATGGAAGAAACTTATGGTTCAGATAATTCTACTCGTTTTGGACAAAACTATGTAACTATTAAGGTCAAAAAGAATATTAACATTTATGCTAATATGTACTTACAAGCCAAAAATGGAAATGATAAGTTGGACGAAATTGCAGTTGAACCAGTGTTTAATACAACCAAGATTAAGAACTTCTCTGATTCTGAAAATGATTGGATTAAAAATGTAAAATAAATTATTTTTAAAAGGCAACTATGTTGTCTTTTTTAAGTACAAATAAATAATAAGATTGTGAAAAAACTTTCTAATGCCTTGTAGATATTGATATTTATTTTCACAAATAAAAATATTTTTAAAAAATAACGCTATAATACTTATAGGAATTAAATGAATAACGTTTAATATATATCTTATGCAATAAAAGAATACATATAAATTCTTAATTTATATAAGTTAAAATTTTAAAAATAAAACGCTATAATATATATATAGTTGATTGACATAATTATATATATATGTTATAATGAAAGGTTTTAATATTTTTAAAAAATAACGCTATAATATATATATTAAATTAATTCAATTAATTTTAATAATTATTAAAAAATAGGAGACATTAAACAATGTTAGAACACAACTCTGATCGTCTAGTTATGGCTGCAGTAGCCATCGTTATCGC
>JBANCV010000008.1:161748-204495 GCA_037040105.1 Amiota albilabris
GCATTCATGCCAGGACTTGTTGATGCAATTGGTGCTAAGTTGAACGAAGTATTGGGTAAGAGCGTATTACCTGATGGTGGTTATCAAGCACCAGCATCAACATCTAACTAATTCACTTGCAATTATGCAATGATTTATGGTGAAAAAGGACAAACTTGTCCTTTTTTTTGTACATAAATAATAAATTTTATAAAATTTCTTAAACATTAAATTTAAATAAAAAAAAGCTATATTTAATATAGAACATTATTGTTATAGTTTCTATAATAAATAAGTGGTGAATAAGTAAAATTATTCATAAAAAACAAAAAAAGGAGCAAACTAAATGTTTAGTAGTAGAATACAAGGACTAATAATTGTTATTGTTGGTGGATTCCTAATAATATTTGGTGTTACTTTTTTCTCTGAAACTGAAGGATACAATACTGCGAATGAAGCTGTTAAAGAATCTGTGTCTACATCAATGTACACAAACAGAGACGATTCAGCTCGTGTTAGCCGTAGAGAGTTTTATTTAAACAAAACAGATTTTGAAAAAGATGTTTCTAAAAAAATAAAAGCTAGATATGGAGACAGTACTAAAATAACATATGATTATTTACACAATGATAAGAGTTCAAATGATGAATCAATTAAAGGTGTAAGAGTATATATTGTTACAGAAAAAGAGAGATACGTAACAACTAATATTATTGACTTTTCTAATAAATCAGATGATAAGAATGATGATATTACAGACTTACAGGAGTAAATGGAGAACACAATGGGATTAATTAATAAAAAGCCAAGCAATGTAGATTCAAAAGAAGAAGATTTTGAATTATTAAATAAAAAAGTTAATAAAAGACAAAAGAAAATACAAACTTTAACAAAAGAAGAACAAGAAACAGTAGAAAATGCTTTATCAGAAAATTATTCTGAAGAAGTAATTACAGCAATGTTCAATCAAAATGATGAAACAATTCAAACTTTAGTTGATATTTTAACAAAAGAAGAAGAATTTATGGACTTACCTGTGTATCACAATCCTGAGCTTGCTAAAAGAGTAATTGATGAAGTCGTAGGATTAGGAGTTATTGGTGATATTTTAAAAGAATATCCAGATACAACAGATATTTCATATAACGGAAGATTTTTAACAGTTGAAACAAATAACCGTAAATTCATCTATGGCGCTGACGAAAATGGACGAGTATCAATTGATTTGAATGATGATTATATATTAAAAATTGTACAAAGATTTGCAACTCGTGAAGATAAAGAATTTTCAGAAGGATCCCCTATTTTCAATGGTTTCTCTAATAATATAAGAATTAGTGCAACTCACAGTTCATTATCTCCAACTGGAATCACAATGTCTTTGCGTATTTCAAAAGCAAAGTTAGCATTGACACAAAAAAACTTTAATAAGTTTGCTCCAAAAAAGATTTATGCATTTTTGGGACTTTCAGTAAAAGCACATACAAATATGATTATTTCTGGAATTACTGGAACAGGTAAAACAGAATTATTGAAGTTACTTGTACAGTTTATTAGTTTCAGAGATAAAATTATTATGATTGAAGATGTGGCAGAAACACATTTGGATACAATTTATCCAGAAAAAGATATTTATAACTGGATTACTAAATCAAAGGAAGGGGCAAGAATGTCTGATACTGGAAATATCACAATTTCTTCCCACGTTAAAAATGCTTTGCGTAACGCTCCACGTTGGTTAATGGTTTCAGAAACTCGTGGACCAGAAGCATATGAAATGTTCCAGGGTGTACTAACAGGACACAATCTGTTAACTACATTACACGCAGTTAATAACCAAGCTGTTCCAAGTCGATTTGTTGGTATGTGTTCTCTTGGTGATTTCAATATTGATAATGATAGTTTGAAAGAAGACTTTGTAACTAATATGGGTCTTGGTATTCATATTAAAAAGAAAGTTTTCAATGATGGAAGATTATTAAGATATTTAGATGAGATTGCAGAATTTGATCCAGATTCACCAAAGGGTATTCATGTTATATTCCATCAAAATATCATTGAAACATCTGAAGGAATTAAAAGATCTTATAGAATGAATGATCTAACTGATACATTCAAGAATCAAATTAAAGAAGATTTAAGCCTTTCATTTGAAGAGATTGGGAAATTTTGGACTCCAACAGAAGAAGAAATAATTGAAAATATTTCATTAGATTAAGGTAAAAAAAATGGCAGAAAAAAAGAACAGAAAAGATATAAAAGACCTAGTTGCTTTAGATAATGCTTATGGTCGAAAATTAAACACAAAAAGAATTTTTAAAATTTGTGCAGCACCTTCTATATATATGACGGTTATGTTCACAATGTTTACATTGAATCCATTTTATGCTATCGCAGGATTTATCTTAGGATTTATGTACGGATATAACTATATGTTACCCAGAGAAGTTGAAGCTGAATATAAAATGAATGGGTATGAAGAACGAAATAGAACATTGAATCTATTAACTCAAAGTTTAATGGATCCAAATAAAACAATTATTAAATCAATTCAAGTTTGTAAGTCTCGTGCAAATGGTGAATTTAAAAAAGATTTATCTGTTTTAGAAGCAATTATAACTAATCATTCAAGTACAAGAGAAGTAAAACAAGCTTTCAAACGTTTAATTGATAAATATAAAGAAGATGTTGTTTTCGGATTATATATGGAACAGTTAGAATCTGCTATATATGATGGTCGTAATGATAACAGTACAGATATTTTTAAGAATATCAAAAACCAACACAATCAATTCTTTAATGAATATCGTGGATTTGCCGCTGATCGTGATAAAGCTAAAGGAGAAAACTATTTCATGTTAAATGCCGTTTTGGCTCTTGGTATTGCTGTTTCAGCAGCCGCTATTAATATGAGTGGATTTGCATTATATGACAAGATTTTCTTTACTGGAATAACTGGTTTAGTTACTGGATTTATTTTCATAATTGTTACCATTTTAGTTCAAACTAGCTTCTTCAAAAAGTATTATAGTGATTCTGTATCATCAATTTAAAGGAGAAGATAAAAAATGGCAAAAGAATTAAATCAAACTTTAGATGAAAACTTTGAAGTTATTCAACCAAAAGTAAAAGCAAGAAAAACAACAAGAAAATCTTTATGGCTTAAAACTTTAACAAATAAAGATTATGAAGTATTTAAAAAGATGGGTTATAGTGACTCACAAGCAATCTCTTATCAAAAAGGTACATATGGACAAGCATTATTGTTTGGATTTATAGGTATTGTTGCTGGTAAAATTGTATTTAACAGTCTACAATTCGGATTGATTGGGTTTGTCGTTGTTGCACTATTTCTTATTTATGTAAAAACAAAGAAAATTCAAGATGTTTATACATCTTACAGATTTGAACGAGAATTACAATTCGCAAAATTCACAAGAATTTTAACACCTTATCTTACTCAATTAAAGCAAGGTAAATCTTTGTACAGTATGTTTAATAAGATTCTACCTAGATTAGATAATGAAAAAGATAGAAGATTATTACGTAAATTGATGAAAGATATGACAGATAAGCCTGGAAGTGTTCGTCCCTTTACAGAATTCGCAGAAGCATTCAGTGGTTCTGATGCCGCAGTCGTATTTATGTCTGCCGTGTTTGATATGAAGACTGGATCAACTGATGAAGAAGTTGTTTTAGAATTATCAAAAGAAGCAAACGATGAATTAATTAAAAAAATTCGTGAAATTAGAATGTTCAAAATGAAGAAGTTTGCAATGTTTTCTACTAAAACAACACTGACGGCAATGTTCTTATTGTTTGGTGAAATCATTGCATTGATTTTAGCTTCTGTTTCACAAATGAACTTTTAAGGAGGTATAAAAAATGAATGATTCACAGGTCTCTGAAATATTTAAAATATTTTTCACAGGGATATTAGTATGTTTCTTACTTGGAATATTTATGTGGACAATGTCTGCACAACAAGTAGGACAATTTAAGCAAGAAACAAATTCTATTATACAAAGAAATGGCGGATTAACTGATTCTGCTATTACAGAAATTGATACTAGAAGTAAAGAAAAATTTGGTAATCAAATCATATTAGTTCCTTCTAAGAGTACAACTGGTGCACAATCTTATGGAACAGAAGTTAATTATACGATTGAATTTAGACCAAATGTATCAGTTCTAAATAATTTAGTTCCAAATAATAATGAAACTGTTACAGATGAAAACGGAAATTCTTATAAACCAATGTTTATTCAGCAATATACTGGTTCTGCAACATCATTAGTAAGATACGGAACAAGATAAAAACGAGGTAAATATACTATGTTTGAAAACAACACAAACAGACTAGCTCTTGGAGCAGTTGCAGCTATATTTTTTGTAATGACATTTACTGCACTGTTAACATACCAATCGTCTTGGAATAATCAAGTACAAAATTATAAAGAAGAACATAGGATGGTTGAATAAATGAGAATTATTGTTACAATATTAATTTTATTGTTAATATTATTAATTGTAAGAGTTAATGTATTTTCAAAAAGTATTCATGATTTTTTTGAAAAAGATAGAGTGTTTTATATTAGCAACACTAAAGTTTATTTTACAGTAATAAGAATTGATTTTATTAATATAAAACATTTTTTCCTTTTATTATTTAAGGGAAATTGGAGAGCTGCTCTAGGAGTAGTTTTCATTGGAACTTTAGGAATAAAAGTAATTGCATTAACACTTATTGGTAATATTAGAACACATTTTGATTTAGAAAAAGATGTGGACGAAAGTAAAATACCAGATAGTGAAAAAAGCAAATACATTAATAAAATGAAACAATTAGATATTAATGAAACAGTAAACGATATTTTATCAGAATCAATTAATCATTATGATAAAATGGTCACAAATATTGCACAATCAGTTTTACATTAAAAAGATGTACATATTTTGTATATCTTTTTTATTTTGTGTATAATTAAGCTATAAGAAAAAAAGGAAGAAGGGAAATTATGCTTATCAATCAAAAAAATCCAAAAATCTTTACTTATTTAATAAAAGCGAAAGATGCAATTAAAAATCTTAATGATGAAGATTTACTATTTGTTAAAAGTATGAATAGATTAGAATGTGCTGAGGGAGAAATTGAACCAGGATTTGTGTATCCAGAAACTGTTGAAACAAATAATTTATATACAGTAACTGATCCAGCAGGATTTGAATTGATATCAGACTCAGATTTAATTTATGATATTAACACAAATTCTTTAAAAGTAATCACAGAACCTATTAAATATGATCAATTTATTATTCCATATGTTAAGGATTTTTTCTGTGTTGACTTTGATGAATTCTCAATTGAAGAATATAGATCTAAATTATTAAATGCTTTAGATAAATTCATAGAAAATATCTACAATTTTTATATGACAGATCAAAAAAATGTTAATGATAATTTTTTCACTAACAATCATTTATATATATTATCATATTTTGATCTAAATGAAATATATAATTCGAATTTTTGTATATTTAATATTGATGTATTATATCAAAGCTTGTATAGTAGTTTAGAATATAATATTCCATATTCTCACTGCAAGCATATTGATTTTTATACACAATATGAAAATCAAGTATCCAATCTTTTTGTAACAATTTTTATTAAAAATAATATTAGTTGGGATAATATTGTTAATCAGTTGAAATCAACATCAGAAGATACAGATGAAGTTACCTTAATTATGTCTTTTATAAATGTTTATTCTTATGCTTTTAAAATAACACAAGAAGAACGAACTAATATTTTGGATAATATTTTGGATAAAATAAATTCTAATTTTGACAAAAATATTTTAAAATAATAAATAAAAAGTGTACATTTAATTATGTACACTTTTATTTTGAATCTTTTAAGGTGTATATTCCGTTATTTTTATTTAAACTTACCTAATATAAGGCAATCACATAATAATTTATTATACTTATGTATAATTAACTTAGTGATTTTATTATTAATACTAAATTACATAAATATATACTATGAAACACAAATAATATAACTTCTTCTTTTATAATAAAAGTGACTATAATTCTATTAAATTAGAATAAAAAAGAAGGGTCAAATTATGACAACAGAAAATATTATGTATTATATTTATTTATTTTTAACAGTCTATGGAATTCTATTAATGATTATGTTCATTTTACCATTTTTAGTATCATATATTGTAAGTAAAATATTAGCACTTTTAGAACAAACAATGTTGAAAAACATGACAGAAAATCAGGAATCATTAATGATGTCCCCTGGAATTATCATTCATGAATTAAGTCATTTGATTACTGCATTAATATTTGGACATAAAATAAATAGTTTTAATTTGTTTCATTTGCCAGATCAAGACGGTGGACGTGGTTATGTAAATCATAGTTACAATAATTCATTGTATCAAAAATTAGGAAATTGTTACATTGCAATTGCTCCTGCAATTACATTAACTACACTTAATTTGTTAGATTTGTACTACTTATATAATAGTATCTTTGTAAATCATCATTTTTCATGGTGGATAATTTTTGGTATTGTATTTATAGCTACGACAATTAATGGTGCAATTATTTCTTCTGCAGATTGGGACGGATTTAAATCTGGTATTGTTTCATTTATAGTAACAACATTTTTGTTTGCAATAATTATTACAATTGTGCTATTGATATTAAAACAATTCATTGATTTTGATTTATTTGAACAAATAAGAATATTTTTAAATATGTAAATAAAAAAGACCTTATTTTAGGTCTTTTTCTAGTACATCTTGTTCAATATCATCATTATCAATATTAATATTTTCTGCTAGTTCTTGTACATCAGATTCTTTTAAATCAGTATCTGGATCAATTTCTTCTGTTAAGTTTTCTTGATCAATATACTTCTTTACATAATCATACGTTATTTTACCATCAATTACTTCTAATACTAAATCATTATCACTTTTATAATCTTGATCAATGATCTTACTTTCTGGTCTTAATATTTTAAAAATATATTTATCATCTAAATTTTCATTAATACTATTAGAAAAATCAATTGCTCTTTCTGTAAAATCGTCTGTCCATTTTTGATAGCCCACTTTTGTTTTTACATTTGCTAAGAGAGAAACACCCATTACCTTATTTAAGAAAAGAGTAACAACTTTATCTTCTTCATTAAAAGAGACTTTTCCTAACTTTTTTAAACGTTTGCGTACAACTTTATAAACACTTTCCTTTTCTAAATTAGAATTTTCTGGTAGAGGCTGACTCTTTTTCACTTGATTACGCAATTCTAATAATTGCTTTTTCTTCATTTTTTTCAATGTTTTTTCCTCTTAATTTGTATTTCACTTAAGTATAGCATAATTTATTGTTTAATACAATATAATGGAAAATATAAAATTGTTTTATATAATTTAAATATAAGAAAAAGAAAGAAGGAATTTTATTTATGAAAGCTTTTAAAGGAATTGGTTTGGCACTAATTGCCCTAATTATCATTTTGTTACTATCATTAGGAGTATTATCTATTGCAAAAACAGTATCAGTAAACAATCAGCAAGAACAAAAAGTTCTTAAGCAAAAACAATCTCATGGTTATAATTTAGTATATGAAGATACAGTCGGACAAACTTATGATAATGATGATATGCGTTATCAAGTTGCATATCGTGATGATAAGAACAATATTGTTAAAAAAGATTTTAAGGTAGATGAATTATCAGAAGTAGTTGGAACAGAATACACAACTGCACAATTTTTTGAAGATGATGGTAATGGTCACGCTGTAATTCGCCGTGCGCCATATCAAACTTTTGATGAAAATAATGATTCTAAAAAGCCTCAGCAAAACTTTAGTGTGTCTGATGAAAAATTATCTGATGGAACCTATAAAGTTTATTGGTATGATACCGAAATTCTTGCAGATTCAGATAATACATCACAACAAGTTGTTATGATTCAAGGTGAAAAAAATATGGATAGATTAATGGACAATGATCATAAAATCAGTACTGCCATTGATGAAAATATTACTTCTCCATATTTAACTATTTCCAAAGGAAATTATGTTTTACATCGTACACCATATACAAATTACGAACAGCAAAATGTTTCAGGAACTGTTGAAGATATTAAATAATTAGAAAGGATATATTATGAAAAAATTTAAGAAAATTTTAGTATTATTACTTGTGTCCTTAACATTTTTATTTATTAATACTAATTCAGTTTATGCTCGTGGTGGACACGGTGGCGGTCATTCTGGTGGACACAGTAGTGGTCATAGCTCTGGTGGACACACTAGCGCTGCACATACTACTGCTGCTCATTCAGCAGGCGCTCGTACTAGAACAACTACACACACATCAGGAACTAATACTGCAAAAGCTAGAACAACTACAAAAGGATTTACTTCTAGTCAAGCTAAAAGTTTTACTAAATCAACTCGTATTGTTAATAGTGCAGACAGTACATTAAGGAATCATGGTTATACTAATACAAATAACTATTTTAATCAATATAATAATTATTATTACACTGGTTATCATCCCTTTTATACGACCTATTACCCTTGGTGGTTTTATAGTTCTCACTCAAACTATTCACAAACGCAACAAACTGTTTTATCCAATCAAAATATTAATGCGCAAGAATTATCTAATTCAATGCAAAATTTAAAATCTTATATTAAGGTTAAAACAGATAGTGGAACAGAAGTATTAATCCCAATTACAGAAAAGCAAAAAGAAAAAATTAAAACTGGTGATAAAGTATCAGTTAAAAATGGAAAGCTTTATGTAAATAACAATCTTATTCAATAAAAGGAAAGTGTACATAATTATGTACACTTTTTTATTTTGAATTATATAATTAACTTATAAAAACAGAAAAGAGAAAGAAGGAACATATGATAAAAACAGAAAAGACCGTGTATTGGTTAAATGATTTAGAATTAAGCGTTAACGATTTAAAAAAATCGACACAAAGATTATATAAGTATTTAAAAAAGTCAATTCGTAATTTGCCAGCAGATGATATTTTATATTTTAATTTTAAAACAAAACAGTTTTTAATTTCAGACGATTATCAAGATCAAGATTCCATGCTAACTATGAAAATAAAAGAAAAACTTTACATTCATACTTATACAAATGAAGATAATAAAAAAGTTATAGATTTTGATTTTATTTCAAACGATATTAAAAATAGTACTGGTAAATTTATTCAAAAGCAATATAAATTATATTTAAATAATCGCAGTATGAATAAAAAGATTACAGAAGATACTTATTTTAATATTAGACAAACACCTTTTTTTATTTTTAATCCTAAAAGTCAAGTTGATTTTTTATATAATTTAATCATAAATAATGAAGAATATCAAAAAATAAATTTAGATGATATACTTAATTATGTTCATCTTACTGAAGAACAGCAAACGCAATTATTGAATAATCTACAGACTAAAATTAAAAAAGCTTATGTTCATTTTAATTTAAATTTATTAGCTTTTAAAAATTTCATTATATTTAATGATATGATGGAACTTTTAATAGACAAATATATCAAAACAAAAGATGTGTTAAATAACCTCACAAAAATTAATGCAAACAGTTTTAATGATTATGCAAAAAAACATGAACTAAAGTTTGTAAATCATATTAAAAAATTTATTTTGTCAGAAAGCAAATTAGATATTAATGAAACTTTTAATGTTTTAAATTTGTTGAATTTAACAAATTTTGATTTTAAAAAGATTATTTTATATTTAGACATTAATTTAGCTGATAAATTCAGTGATAATTTAAATTTATGCAATAATTTTTATTTAGATTTCACTATCAATCCTGGACAGTTAATTACTAATAAATATAATAAAATATCTTCTATATTAAATGAATTAGTATCAAATAACCACAATGCTTTTATTACAAAAGATTCATTTTCAGTAATAGATTTAAAAATTCAAGAATTAAAAATTTCTTATAAAAGTTTAAATGATTTTTACGGAAAAAGTAATAAAACAAGTAACAAATTGAGTGCTTTGAATAATTTAATAAGTTTTAAGGAAAAAATTAGAAGTCTAGTAGATGATAACAGCATTATTGTTGTAGATTCTTATCAAGATTTACTAGATAAATACGATATTGTCTTTTAATAAAAAAGATGTGCAATTTAATGTACATCTTTTTTATTTATGTTATATAATTATTTTATAAAAGAAAAAGGAAGAAGGAAAAACATGATTAAAACTGATTCAATCACAAAACAACATAACTGGATCAATACATTCATAAAAATAACTAATGAAAATGAAATAGCGAATCATATTTCAAGGTTAAAAACAGATATTAATTCAATATTGGAATATATAGATTTATATGATCGGACTACATTAGACTTTGAATTTGTTCATAATACAAGTTTACATTATAACTTATATACGCAAGAATTTTTCTTATTCAATGAGACTACAGATAATTTAACAACAGAAGATTTAGGATTATCTTTTTCAATAGAAGGAAAAAATCTTATGACTTGTATTTTAGAAGAATTAACAAATACTTCAATAGATATAGATAAAGAAAACACGCAAAGTGATGATGTAGCAATTATAACTGTTCCTAAGTTTATAAGTGATAAAAAAATTGTTAGTTCTTTAATTAAAGATGCTAATAATTATGTACAAAATTATTATAAAAATGAAGTAGAAAAAGCTCCTGAAAATAAATATTATAGACCAAATGAATATTGGTTTAATGAAAGAGCATTTGAACAATATAGTGATAATATTCAAGTACAGATTTTATCTAATATGTTAACTAATCCTAGTACAATTACGTTAGATTTTGATATACCAAAACTTTTAATTAATTTCAATGAAGATCAACAGAAAAAGTTTTTTGATGAAATCCAAAATGGTTATCAGAGATTTAAATATTATATTAATTTAATAGATTTAATCAATTTTACTAACATTCATGAAATTGCAAAATTATTTCTAGATAATTTTATAAAAGAATCTAGTTCAAATATAGATGCTAATAATTTTGAATACGATACCTGTTATTTCAAAGCATACAATGATTTGTATCCACAAATTTTTAAAAATATGTTACAAGAATTACTGAATGATAACCATTCTATTTTAACTGTTCCCAAAGTCAAAAATTATATGAAGTTATTCAAAAGTATGCCTAATGTGAATGAGAAAAAAGTTTTAAATTATATTAACATTAAGTATGGGAAAAATATTGTTGAAATTGAACAATATAATGATTTCTATATTGATTTTGTGAGAGATATAAATCAATTAAATTATTCCAAAGTAATTGATGAAAATAGTATTCCATTTTTATGCTCATTAGAGCATAAGAATAAAAATATTTTTATTAATAAAGACTCAATTGCTTTATTAAATAATAAAATATTTTCCTTAAAAATTTATAATGATTATCAAAACGATCCTAAATTAAATAAACATTTAAATGTATTAAAAGACCTATATAATATAATCCAGGATTTAATTAAATCTGGTGATGTTATTGTTTTAGATTCTGATAATTTTATGGAAAATTATGATATTGTTTTATAAAAAAAGTGTACAGTAATTACTGTACACTTTTTCTTTGTATTAAATAATATTTTTGATCAATTGCATCATTATCACTTATTACATAATTATTTTTTTGACTTTTTATTAATTTCAAAAACCTTTTTATTCGTTTCACTTTTTCTTTATAATCTTTTATATTTTTTTTATTCTTATTTATAAAACATATTTTAGATTCAAATTCTTTAATAGCCTCATTTGTTATAAATATTGTTTGATTATTTTGGATTAAAAATTCAATATCAGATTTTATTGTATGAGTTTCATCCTGATTCTTTTGATATTTCATAAATAAATTACTTAAATTAAATGATTCAGTATTCTCAGACATTAACCACTCTAATGGATAATTACTATAATTAAAAATAATCTTATTTTTAAACCATTCTGGTAACATTTTGATAAACAAAAAATAATTATCATGTGGATTTAAATCTTTACTTTCTTTTATCATTGCAAAACTCAAACTGGTACTAATAATCTTTGATACATCAAATAATATTTCAAAATCTAAATTACTAAGATCTTTTTCATCAATAAATCTCAAATTCAATGATATATACTCGATTAAATCATCAGTATTAGTAATATATTTTTTTAATGTACTAAATTTTCTTATTTTGTAGCTGTTAGCTATGTCATTTAATCCTTTTATTAAATAAGATTTATATTCTGGGTTATCTTCATTATCAATGATATCAATATATTGATCAACTGAATTATCATTCTGAATAATTTCATTATTTAAAAGTAATTTATATGAATCTGATATAGATTTATACTCACCATAAGAATATTCAATACTAAATTTAGTGGCTATTTGTTGATTGGTTAACTCTTGATTATATAATTCTTTAATTCTATTTTGAACCCAATATATAATTTTATTTTTGAAATCATTATAATTATCAAATGTTTTATATGATATCCTTCTTTTTTTTGTGTTAGGTGATATATGTGTTATATATCCTATGTCTTTATTGTTGGGTAACAAAGTAAATTGATTAGTTTTAGTATTAAAATAAACTCTATATAATCTAACAAATTCTTCATATTGATATTTATATTCATTTATAGTATTAATTTTATCAAATTCTATTTTTATTTGATTAAATGAATTATTATTATTAATTGATTCAGATAATAATTTAATTATGTTTTTAGTGCTATTTTTAATCATATATGTACAGCCTTTCTATTGAATATCTATTACCATTATATCATTTGTAGACAAAAATAAAAAGCCTATGGCTTTATTTACCATAGGATTTTAGTATATCTTTAATTTCTAAGTGACTGTAATTACAAAAAGCATCATTACCATCCAAATTAATACGTTTATTTTTCTTTATGTAAATTATAAAAGCATCTAACATTTGATTGATTATATTAATATCTTTTTGAACATTGAATATTTTAATTGCTGTTTTATAATTTGTTTTTATATTGATTAAGAAAGAATCTGTTATATTATAATAATGAGAAAACAAATAATATTGTTCTAATTTTGGAGTTTTAAAATAATTATTAGTATCTGTTAGTTCTTCTTGGTATATTTCTTGTGCTTTTTTATTAGAAAAGTTAATTGTTTTAATTTTTAATTCTTCAAAAGTATCAACATTTTTAAAAGAAATTTTAAAAGAATTAATAAGTGATAAACATACTGTGTACCCAAAATGTTCAAATTTTGGAATTAATGTAAAATTTTTATCAATAAAATCAAAAAATATATTATATTTCTTAACTTTATTATTTTTATTATATTTGTAACTATGTTCAGTAGTAATTAATTTAAAATCTTTTTGTAATTGATCATAACTTTTTTCTTCTTTAATAGCTTGTACTAAAATAGTAGCATTTGAATGTATATTTGAATTTATCAAAATATTATCCTTCTTTCTTATATTTATTGAATTATATTAATTATATAATGTTTTTAAAATTTGAAGATTTTCATTTGTAATATGAATAATTTGATTATCTAATTTAACTTCATAACAATCATATTTTTTATTGTAAGACATATCTTTATTTACAATTGCTTGTTTTAATTTTTCTAATGGTCTTATATCATAAAATTTAAAATCTAACATATTTTGGAATGTCATATTTGATAATGTTAAATCTTTTTCCATAATTTTTATAGACCATTCTATTTTTGATAAACTAGGGGAAAGATATTGGCATAATTCTAGATTCATTTTAGAATTTGATTCCCACGGAAAAGCTGAGTATATTAAACTATCATCTTTAGAAATATGAAAGAATGGATGGTAATAACCATCTCTTCTAACTTTAAAGTCTTTTTTGTAAATATTAGATTCTAAATCATAAGCTTTAATTATTAAAGCACTAGTTTTACGTTTAGATACATTTCTTTTTAATTTACGATAATTAATATTTTCAGAATTAAATACATTATGCAAAACCATTGTCATGATAAAGAAAACTGAACCAATTACAATAAAAAAGTATTTATAACCAGCAGATTCATTTTTTGCTGATTGCTTTTGTGCAGCATCTATTTGTGATACTGAATCTATTTGTTCATTAAAAATATAATAACGATTTATATCATCAATATTTTCTAGTATTTTTAACATATTTTTATTTAAAACACTATTTTGACTTGATTTAACATTATATGTACTTAATATATTTTCTTTTATAGAATCTGTGAAATGTTTACTAATATTATCCCCAGTACTAATTACAGCTTGTTGTGAATTTATATTATATAATATTAATTCATCATTATAATTCAATTTATATTTAGTAAATAATTCATCTGCATAATTGTTCAACCCACTATTATTAGTGCTTAAATTGCTGCTGATTGTAAATAGCAATACTCTATTGCTTGAATTTTTACTGATATAATATTTATTTATTTTTGTTAGAAAATCTGAAGTATTATCATCAATAACACTGTTGCTATCATATAAATAAACATTTTCTGATCTTGTATAAGGAAGGTATGTATCTGCTTTTATTGTATAAGTAAAAAGTGTACATAAACAAAATGATAAAGTAAATAGTAGTGCTAATTTTATTTTTTTCATATATCTTCTCCATTTAAAACAATTATAACACAATTAAAAAAATAAAGTAAATGCTATATAATTAAGTTATAAAAATAATAAAAGAAGGGAATTACAAATGATAATTCAAAACGATTCAATTAATGTTACTAAATTATTACCAGCAACTATTACAGATGAAGATGTTGAAAATATTTATGAACATATTATTAAAGCATTAGAATCTTATCTTTACACTAGTCAAGTAACAATTTATTTTGACACTAGACTAAATAAAATAGTTTTTAATCCGAATGAGGATACTATTTTTGAACTATTAATATTTGATAAAAATAGTAATAAAAAACTTAATAAAATAGTATCTAATTTTGATATAAAAAATAAAGATATTACAATTGCAGAAATTAATAGAATTTATAAATCTGGAAGAAATAAATTTATAAAGGAAATTAATCAGAAAAAATTATCCGATTCTTTTACAGTTGAAGATTTTAAACATAGTTTCAATCATAGCTATTATTTAATAAATCAATTTTCAACACAAAATTTAATATCTTTAGTTTTATTAAATATAGAATCAAGTATGCGATCTAAAATGTCAAATTCAATTTTTGTAGACAGCGCTGCTAATATTTTATTAAAAAGAGATGTACATCTTACAGAAAATAGAATATTAGATAAAGTTTGCTTGTTATATTTTGAATCAACACCATTACTTAAATTATTAGAGAAAAGTGGTTATTTTAATGAATTTTATAATAGAACTGACTCTATTATTTTATCTCATGATAAAGACCTTATAGAATACTTACCATATAATGAAAAGTTAGAATCATTCTTGTTGAAAGATAAATCCAATTCGAATATATTACTATTGCTTAAAATGGGATTATCTAAAGAAAAATTAATAAACAATAATATCACAAATGTTAAAATGAATCTGTACAATATTAATAAAAAAGATGATATATCATATCTTAAAAATATTGATACATTTACAATAGATTATTTTGTTTCACAATCAGTTGATAGTGATTTTTCATATCTACAAGAATCTTTCATAAAAATATATGATCAAATAAATACATTTAATAATAAAGTTGTTTTTTTGAATCAAAAAGAAAATGATTCAGATAAACTTAAAAAACTATTATTACATTATTTTATGCAATCCAATGATGTTAATTTTGAAGACACTATAAATGTGTTTAATAAATTTAAAAATAATGTTGTTATCTTAAGAAAAGAGTATGAAAATGAATAAAGAAGAAGCTGAACAATTATATAATATTTTAATATCAAAAATGAATGGTTTTATTCAAACCAAATATGTTAATTGTGGTTATGTAAAAGAAATGGATGTATTTCGTTATGTAGATTATTGTCAAATGGTTGAGGTTTTAGAAGATGATTCAACAATGGATGTATTTGTAGATACATATTTGTATAATTCAACTGAAAATCATACTAAGTATGATAAATTTAACGAAAATAAATTTGATGATGAATTGTTAAACAATGTATTGTTAAATTTAATTGATGATGATTATATTTTAGCAAATTACCGTGGAAATGATGATTACGATTATTATGATAGCGCATCTGAAATATTGCTTAAAAACTTACTTTAATAATGAAAGGGACTATTATGGCTCAAATTGAAATAGAATCAAAATATGAATCATTAAAAGATAGCATTGAAAAATATACAGAAAACAGATTTGTAAAAAACGAACATGTTTTATCAAAAAATGCTTGGGATTATTCAAAGTATTCATTTATTATTGATATGTTAGAAAATAATGATATTAAAGACGATATCATAGCATTTATTACTAATAATAAAGAATATTATAATAAATTTATTACACTGGATTTTAATACTTCATTAAGTGCAACAAAAATTGCAGATGATATTGTAAGTGATCCTTACATTTTTTCAGATTTTTTAAATACTAATAATGCAGCAGTAAGTGAAGGTTTAATTACTATATTTAAAGATATATTATCAAAAGAAGAAATCAATTAATGTTTGGTTTCTTTTTTTTTATTATATAATTAAAGTAATTATAAAAATAAAGAAGGATTGTCATGATTACAAATACAGAAACGCAAAATAACTCTTATATTAATGTACTACAACAATCTATTAATAATAAAGAAATTTTTCTTACTATTAATAAGTTTAGAAAAAATGCATTGGCTTTTTTTAAAAAAGTTAATAATCAAAAAGTCTTTTTTAATTTAAGAAGCAAGATGATAGAATTAACGACAAATGAAGATGATGTTGGATTAACATTTTTATTATTTAATTTCAATCAAAATGATTTAAAGCCATTATTAAGTGAAGAAGAATTTGATCAATATTTAATTGAAAAAATTAATACTTTTATTAATGAAGAATATGGAAATTATTTACAAGGAACTTATTCTAATGGTTATTCAGCTATTTCAAATGATATATGTATTGATCAGATTGGTACTAACATAATATGGATGATTCGTTGTTCTATGAATGATATCAATTCAATTGGATTAATACCAAAGCTATTTTTGAATTGTAATGGTAAATATAATGCTGCATATAGTGAAGCATTTGATACACATTTATCAAAATTCAATTTAGACCATATAGATAAATATCAATTAAATATTTATAAAAATATTTTTTCAAAAGATTTGAAGTCAAAAATACTATTACGATTATTTGATGCTTTAACTGTACACATCAATGAAAATAAAGTAAAAGATGTTACAGATTTGTATAAAAAAATTGAAAATATAATGAAAGATTTTGAAATCAATTACAAGGATTTAGAAGAATATAATAATACAAATACAATTATCTATTTAAATAATTTATATGTATTACGCGATAATATTTCAATAAGAGAATTAGGTTTTGAACTGTAAGCATACTAATAGTATGCTTTTTTTGTGCTATCATTGATATGAAATACTTGTGGCTAAAATAACAAGTTTTTTGTAATAATTTAATAAAATATATTTAACAAGGTAAAAAAATGAAAGGAAAAGCAAAGAAAAAGAACATAACAGTAGAAGCAATTCAATATAAAAATTATGATAATATAAAAGAATATATTGAGAATAAAAGTAATGAAAAATTTGAACTGAATAAAGACACAAATTCTATCTTTATATATAAAAAAGTTGGAAAAATAGAATTAAAAATAGGTGATTGGGTATTATTTGATAATATTAACGACAAACAACTGTGGGTAATTGATGATAGCATATTTAAAGAAACTTATTATAAGAAAGAAAATGATAAAAATATGTACATAAAAAGAAGTATTATTAACGAATTTTATTATTTTGATAAATTAGATCAAGATTCTATTCTTAAATTATTAAAGTTTTTAAATATTGATTCTATTACAAAAACAGAACTAAATACTATCATTACCAATAAGGAAATTAAAATTAATACATTAGAAGGAGTAGAGACTTTAAAATATAAGGAATATATTATAAAAGGAATTAAAGGGGAATATTATCCTATTAAATCAGATGTTTTTAATTCCATTTACAAAATAGTTAAAGTTGATCAATAGTACAATTTATAATATATAATATATATATATTAAATTATAAGAAGGAAGTATATTATGCCTAAACCAAAAGTTATAGGAATTGATCACGGAAGATATGGAGAAGGTATTTGGAACTTACCACAAGAAGTGATTGATAGTCATGCAATCATTTTATTTTCTGCAATCCCTTATCATGAATTAAGCGATTTACATCGTAGATTATTTTATCAAAAATGTAAGAATAATTTTGATGTGTTGAAAGATTTTTCTGATTCTAGAAAAGATGTACAACTTTTTCATATGGAAGATATTGATGTTCCTGAAAGATTTTTCAAACCCGATTTTGAAACTGAGGATTTTAATGAAATTGCTAATAATCTTTTAAATGATGATTATTATATGAAAATCGCAAGATATTACGGTCCAACATTAGATAAAATGAAAGCAGTATATGATTTCATTCAAAAAAACAAGGATAAAGATATTATTGTTTCATGTTCTGCTGGATTTGCACGAACTGGTGCAATAGTAGATTATTTAACAAGTACAGGTTGGGAACTTGATACCATAACGCCAGGAGCGCATACAAGTTTTCACGCTAATGATACAATGCTAAAATTATTACAAATTGTTGATGAAAATTACACACCAAGTTTAAAACATGAAAGAAACAAGCTTCTACATTAAAAGAGGCTTTTTTTAGTAAAATAAAATATGATTGTGGTATAATATATTTAAACAGAAAGGAGCAAGAATTATCAAATGATATTAAACTGGCAAGAAGATGAAGAATATAAAACTATAATAGCAGATTTATTAAAAGAAGAATCTGTGCAAAAATTAAGATGTTATGCACATCATCATTATTCAAATAGACTTGAGCATTCTTTACATGTTTCTTATCAATCATATAGAATTGCTAAAAGACTTCATTTGGATTATACTGCTGTAGCAAGAGCAGGATTATTACATGATTTATTTTATTATGATTGGAGAGTAACTAAGTTTAAAGAAGGAAGTCATGCTTACGTACATCCACATGTAGCCTTAAATAATGCAAGAAAAATAACATCTATAAATAAAAAAGAAGCTGATATTATCGTAAAACATATGTTTGGAGCAACAATTGCACCACCTATGTATTTAGAAAGTTGGATTGTATCTTTAGTAGATGATTATATGGCTGTGGACGAATATATGATACCAAAAAGTTATTTTATATATGCAAAAATTATTTTTCAGTTACGAAAAAAGCATATCTATGCTCATTAAAGAAAAAAGTGTACATAATTCATGTACACTTTTTTTAAGATTCATAATATATAATTAAATTATATAAAAAGAAAGAAAGAAGGAATATATGATAAAAAATGATAATTCATTTGAAATTAAAGTAAATAATGACATGATTGAAAATTTAAAGGATAAAATCCCTTCAATTTTAAGACATAAAGAAATATTGAAAATATACTATATATTTTCAAAGAAGGAGTTATCAACTCATTCTAAAATAGGTGATTCATTATATTTTGGTGAGTATCAATATGAAACATATAATAATAACGAATTATTATTAAAATCATTTGAAAAAGAAATTTCTATAATTTATGAAAAATTGTTAGTAACTAGTCAGGATTTTAGATCTTTTAGTATTAAAGATAAAAATAATCAATTGGAAAATTTTAGTAAATATGATTATTATTACTTTTATCAAAATGATAATAATGATTTATTATATTACATCAATAAATATATTTGGTTACAATTTTCTGAACAGAATGATTATTTTTCAAATTATATTGTAGATGATCTTATTTTATTAATGAATTCTAATTTGCCAGATATAGCTAAGCAAGAGATTATAAAATTAAATAATGAATCATTAAATAAAAAAGAAAATATAAATACTACTGAATATAAAAATAACACGCTCTTTTTTTATAAAAGAGATCCTATTTCTTACTTTAAGTATTTAAGAGAGAGTGCTAAAAATTCAAACCAATATGATGGTGTTGAATTAAATAATTTAAATAATAAAGCAGATATTATAGAAACAATTAATGTTATTACAACAGAAAGAATTAAAAATAATTTTTATAGAGGCATTGATTTATTAATGTTTTATCCATATTTGAATGACGATGAAAAGCAACTTTGTTTTGGTAAACAAAACTTTATTTTAAATGAACAAACAAATATGTTTGATGAGTATCTGGAAAATTTAAATTATTTAAATAATAATAATGTATATATTATGAATTTTAATGGTATATTTGAAAATGTAACTAAATTAATAAATGAAATAATTAATGAAGAAAAGCAACGCAAGAATTTATTTCCTGAATATGAAAATTTAGAATTTAGTTTTGAAACTAAACGAGAAATTTCATATGCTATTTTAAGCAATATAGAATCAATAATATCAATCATTTTGTATAGTAAAGACCATGCAAATAAAATTTATATGAATGAATCAACTAAACTTAATTTATTGCATAATATAAACCATATTAAGTTTGGAGTGCAATGGAATATGTCGGATAAATACTTTGATCATGATATAAATATTTTAACAAAAGAAATAGAAGACATTTTTAGTAAGAATGATTTTGAAATTATAGAAGATAATAACCATTTACCATCAATATATCATATGTATGGTATGGATAGCTTATATTAAGAAAGAAGGCAACTAATGTTTAAATTTGAAAGCTTTATTAAAGGATTTTTAGATAATCCAATTAATATTAATGAACAATTTACTGATAACGTACAGACAGATGTTTCATCATCAGAAAATTATGGGAAATCAGCAGGATATTTTTTAATTAAATATTTAAATTATGATTTTCAAATGTTACCAACAATTGAATTAAAAAAAGAATTTATTCAAATAGAATACAATTCTTATAAAAAGATATTGTCTAATGCAGAATTTATTGATTTCATGAAAAATATTGAAGTAGATGATATATTTGAAAATATATCTGCTTTTATTACAAAAGAGCATATAAATTCTCAAAAAAATAAAATAGTTCCATTTGATGACTTCATAAAATATAATTATCAAAAAGAAGCAATTGATATATTAAATAAAAACGCAGATAAAATCAAATATGTATCTGAAAATAATGTGAAATATTTAATATTTTTAACTAAATTATTTTATTATTCAAGTGTGGATTACATTAGTATAAATCAAAAAGCATAAATTAATTATGCTTTTTTTATTTTAATATAATTATCAAAATATTTTTTCTGATCAAAATTCTGATAAGTTTTGTTTGGTAGATTATGTACAAATTCAATTAAATTTTCATCTATATGTGCAGGGAATATTGCTATAATTTGTACATTTTTTTTATATATTTTGAAAAAATTTAGCATATTATGAATAAAAATTTCATCAAAATTCATATATGCTTTGTTTGCATACGATATATCAATAGGACAATTATTTTTCCAATTTAATAAATATAATATCATATTTTTTTCTTGTTTTGAATAAGTAGATGTATTTATTAATTCATTATAATAAATTTTGTTATGATCCAAGCATTCAATAAATATATGCCACTTTTTTAATAGCATATCGTTTTTTATTGTACATAATGTTTGCAACAAGAGATTCTTTATTTCTTTTGTTAAATATTTTTCTTGTACAATTTTTAATATAGCTTCAATAGTATATAATTTATCTTGATTATTTTTACTGTTAAATATAACATCCTTTATGGATTCATATGGTATTTCATTTATATTATAATATTTAATATTTTTGTAATACATTCTTTTAGATATAACAAGAACTTCTTTGAAATTTACATCAGATAAGATTTCATTTCCATTGCTTAAATTATCAAAGTAAATTTGTTCATAACTTATTTTCTTATTTTTTCCAAGATTTAATTCTGTATATTCTCTTATTTTGTATAAGATAGCATTTTTAACTTTGTTTTCAATATTATTAATTGTTACATCTGCTAATAATTTAATTGTTTTATTTATTACTGGTATTGTACTGTATGTTTTAGAGATAGTATTATAATACACATCAAAAATATTATCATGATTTAATTTACTAATTAAAGATAATTTAAAATGTATTTTACTAATGATTATTTCATTTTGTAGTTGATTAATTAACCAACTCTTAGTATTTATATTAATCATATCTTTTTCCTTCCAAAAGTACTTATTTAAGTATAACATACACAGAGATATGTGGTATAATTAAATTAATTATTATTAAGAGGTAGGTAGAAATATGTTTGTTTTAATCTTTAAATTGAATTTAATGGCTATTGATATTTTTAATCAAGTATCTATGTGGATAAGTGTCCCATTAATAATAACATGTTTATTATTAATAAAAGCGTTATTTAATGAAAATAAAAATAATAAAAATAATAAAATCAATAATGAAAGTGCTGTGATCAAATTTATTGAATATCTAATAACAAATAACGATATTGAAGATGGATATGAACTGAAAGAATTTTTAAATAAACAAAAAAATAAATATTATCAAGAGTATTTAGACTTTACTTTTAAGCTTAATCCTGTACATAGAGGAAAATTTTCTTTTATTATACAAGATAAACAGAATTATTCAGAGCGAAAAGTAATCTTAGCAACAGTTAAAATTAAAAATAACAAAATTGTTTTAGTTAATTTAGAACACTTACTAACTTATGATTTATATCATATCAAAGTAAATAAATTAATTAAGTGGCAAAAAGCATTTAATGAATATGATCAAGATTTTAAAATTAATAAAGGGACGGAAACGACTCGTATTGTTAATTTTCTAGCAGAACATAAAACAGATAAAATGAAAATACCAGAATATGATGATATGATTAAATTCATGTCTACAGCACAACGAGAAGAACTAGATAAGAAAGAAAAGGAACTAAAACAGACTGAAAAGGAGTTTGAAAACTTTAAGAATATTTTAATTGAACAAAATCGCATATCAGCAAAAACTATTTTAGAAGAAGTGCAAAAATAAAAAATATACTCAATAATGCATATAATTAAAATAGATGGAAAATAGAAAGAAGGTTCATAGTATTATGAAGAAGTTTTTATCTGTTGTTTTTGGTTTAATTATCATTGCTGTTTTTGTACAAACTACACATGCACAAGATGCAACAAACACATCTATATCTTATTCTAATCAAGAAAAAAGTTTCAAATTTTCTTATAATGAAAAAGAGAAGACAGCTACAATTGAAAAATATATTGGTAATGATTCAGATATTAATATACCTGAAACAGTTATTTATCATAATGAAGAATATGCAGTTCATAATATTGCTAAGAATTCATTTTCAAGTGTAAATGCAAATAGTGTTACAATCCCAAGTTCAGTAAAATATATTGAGCAAGATAGTTTTACAAAATCAAAATTTGATTATATAATGTTAAATGGAAAACGTATTGAGACACAACCATTTTTATTATTAAACAATATTGATATTCATTTCAAGTAATTTAAAAAGAATATATGTGATTATATTCTTTTTTTTGGTACAAAAATATATTATGCTATAATTAAAATATAATACAAAAAACGAGGAATAAAATGGCAAATAAGAACTTATGGTTAGAAGACTTTGAAAAAAAATTAAATGAATTCAATCCCTTTTCTGAAATTGAAAAAGAATTTGTAGATGCATTAAGTAAAAAAGATATTTCGGATATTGATCTTTATTTTAATTTAAAGTCTCATGAATTTTCATTAAAAAATATATATGGTGAGACCATCATCATAACAAAAACAAAAAAGTATAAGAAAAAGATACAAACAGCTCCTAGAAATTTAACAATTCTCTATGATCTAATGACAGAAAATTGTAAGGAGTTTTTGAAAGTATGTAAGGAAAGCAATGCAGAAAATAAAAGCTTATACACTGTTAATGATGTACTACTTGGTAAAATACCATTACATTATTTAACTAGTGATACTATTGTTGATGGTATTATGAGCACGGATCTTTATAAATTAAAGGGAGATGATTTAGAAAACCGTGACCGAATTTCTGAAAATGATGTATTTAAAAAGAGTTTAATGAAACAAAAAATATTAAAGAAAATGGAATCTGATTATTTAGAGCCATTGAATATTCATACATTGATGTTAAGAATTCTTTACTTCAATTATGAAAAAGACGAAATATTAGAATTTTTTGAAACAATGATTGAAAATGATAATAATAATAAAAACTTGAAAAGCTTTATAAAAGCTGTTTCTGCTTTTACAGAAGAAGAAAAAGAAGATTATTATGATATGTTTGATTTCTCATTCTTTAGAAATTTAATTATCATTGTAAGACAAAACAATAAATTAAATTCAGAAACAAGAGCATTAGAATTTTTCTATAATTTTGCAAAGAATCAGTCTAATTATGATTCATTTTATGATTACGCTAAATTTATTAAAGAAAATTCAGAAGAAAAAGATCTATTTAAAAAATCTTTTAAATCTGATTTTATTCAAAAATTATATTTTTATATGATTGCTAATCAAAGAAAAATATATGAAGATGAATTTATATTTGATGATTTTGTAAAGTTTTTTAACACATTTACAAAAAAATCAGATAAAAGTAAATTTAGAACACGATATTTGAAATTATTAGTTAAAATTGCTAAAACTTCTGCTGGAATTAAAAATGTGTTCCATTCACATTAAAAAAAAGATGTACATAAATTGTACATCTTTTTTTTAGTTATTTCTACCAAAGATTCTTAATATAGATAAGAATATGTTGATGAAATCTAGATATAATTGTAATGCCCCAAATATTGCTAATCCATTTAAAGCATTGTTATTGTCAGCATAATTATAATACATTTCTTTAATGTTTTGATTATCATAAGCTGTATATAAGCTAAATACAACAATTGTAATTGCTGATATAATCAAAGAAACAATGTTATTAAAAAATATTAAATTAATAACAGATGTAATAACTAATGCAATCACTGCTCCAAATAAAATAGAACCCCAACCAGACAAATCTTTATTGGTTACAACTCCCCATATAGCCATACCTGCAAATAATGCTGCTGCTGATATAAATGCGCCAAATATGGAAGCAGGAGTGTACATCATTAAGATTATTCCCAGAAACATTCCTTGCAGAATTGAAAAACCTGTTAATAATGTCCCTGCAATTGCTGGTGAATTTGCAGTGTGCCCTATCATACCTGCTAGAACGAATTCTGCAACAATAAATCCAATTAATATTAATGGATGATTATTAATAAGTGAAGCAATTGTGTTATAAAAATAGTTTTGAACAACATATCCAGTTATTGCAGAAACCATTAATGATAATGCCATAATTCCATATGTTTTTTTAAAGAAACTATTTAATCCTTCTGTATCCTGTAAATTATAATTTTCTTCGTACATAATTTTTCTCCTAAATATATTTTATATTTATACCTTAATTATAACGCAATTAAATAAAAAAAAAGAAAGAATACATATAATATGTTCTTCCTTTTAATACTTATTTGAATAATAATCATATTTTTCTAATTCAGAATAAGAAACTTGAATTAACAAACCTTTTTCTTTTAATTCTTGTAACTTATTAATATATTGATTCAGCATTGAAATATCATCACTTTTTTTGATTAAGCAAATGTTTTCAAAATATTCAATATTTTTTTGTGAATTCTTTATGAATTGTACAGTATCTGTAATTTCATAAATAATTTGATTATTAATCATAATTTTATCTAATGTTTCAATATTGCTTTTAATAAGTGAACTACCAATTGATGACATATTATCTGATGGAACTAAAACTATATCAGTAATTAAATTATGAACATTTTGTTTTTCAGTAGTTGAAAATGAAGATTCTGAAGACTTCATAAAATGAAATACATCCTTAATTAAACACCCTTTTACATCTACATCATAATTTAATTTTTCTAAAACAATATGATACAAGGCAATAAGATTTTCTTTTTCAGTGCTATTGTTGTAATTTAAATCAAATATGTTTTTATTATTAAAAATCTCTTTATTAATAGAAATTAAATTTTGTTTAATTTTTTGTAAAATTAATTCTTTTTTATTAATAGGCAATGAATCATTAGTAAAATTCTTTATAATTTTCTTTTGCTTATCATTAGACAAAACATCATATCCTGGATTTCTATAGCTATTAATATTAAATTGAACTAATTGATCAAATTGGTTTTGATTTAGAACAGTAGATATGCTATAAAAATTTTGAATAAGAGATGGATCATTTTTTTCAACTATGTAATTAAATCCATTTTTGAAAAAAAGTGAATCCTGATTAATTAGATGTCGATCTATATTATCAATATACTCAATATTTTGTAGGATTGTCGTAAAATAATTATTTTTTTGTGCATCGTCCATATATACATATAATGTTTTTAAATTAGAATCATTCAATTTATTATCTAATAGTATATTTAAAGAATCAGAAACAAAACGCTTTAATTCTTTTTTTATTAATCTAATGATATCTACCATAATAACATCAATATTAACTTCTGAATCATTATAAAAATGATTTAAATCATTTCTTAATGTTTTGTTGCTATTAGTTATGGTATAAATTAAGATAGTATGACCATCTTTTTTATTAAAAGTTAATTTGAAATTAGTTACATTTAAATAAACTTTTTCACTTAAATAATTAGAGTTAATTAATCTACCATATTCATGGTATTTATCTGCATCAAGTATAGATAGAATTTCTTTCTTTAAATTAGTATAAATACTTTGATCTTCAATCATCTTGCTTAATTTGGAAAAGTCAACACCTATATTTTTTGTTGTTTTAATCATGATAATCCTTCTTTTATTTTTTTATTAATTTAATTATATAAAAAAAGTGTACAATTTATGTACACTTTTCATTGAATAATATAATCAAATTCTTTTAAGTCTGTTAACTTCATATTAATTAACAAATTAAATTCTTTGAAAATTTTAAAAGAATTTTTTATTTCTTTTAAATAATTAATAATATTTTCTATATGATCATTTTTAATTAAAAGTCCGTTATTAATATTATTTTGAATATTTGTTAATGAAACGTTTATGCTTTCAATAACATCATAAAGTTGATATACCTTTATATCATAAATAAATGCACCTTTTAAATAAATACTAATTTCCTTTAATAAATCTTCTGATGATTCATCAATATTAATTACATTATTTATATTGGGGATTATTGCTACGTTCGTATTTTGTAACTTATTATTTCTAATATGTCGATTAATATTAATTAATTTTATTGCTGATAATTTATCATTTGACTTAAATGAAGAATCTAAATAGTTTAATATTTGGATTAATGCTTCTAATCTAACAGAGCTTTTATTATAAATGTTATTATCCTTTAATAATAAAAGAGATTCTTTTTTCAATTCTTTTTTTAATAAAGAGAAAAATATATCATAATATTTATTTATAGTTGCATAAGTTGTTGATAAAAATATTGCCATTTTTTTATTAAAATTATCATCATAATTTTGTTCGTAAGAACTTATTAAATAATCTAATACATATTGATAACACATTTTAATTTGATCTTCTGTTAAATAAGGAATTAAATTATTAATAAAATAAGGTTCTAAGGTAATATTACTTTTTCGACTTAAATATTTAATTAAGCATTCATTAAACATATCTGCATATTGCACATCATGAATAATTTTTGAATTATCTTCATTCATTGCTCGATTAGATAACAAAGATTCAAAGTATAATTGCTTATCTTCAATTTCATCAAATAAAGAACTAAAATGGTAATCAACTTTGCTTTGATTATCTAATGTATATGAATAATAATCTTCAATTAATTTATTATTTACTTTTCTTTTTAATAATCTAATAATATCTGTTATGATTTTATCTGTATTAATTAATGACAAATGCAAATCATTATATAAAGTTTTATCACTTGACGATATAGATCTAATAAGAATAGAATGTCCAAAACTTTCAGTAAATGTAAGAGAAGATGTGACTACATTTAAATAAACTTCATGTCTAAAATATTTCTTATTTACAAAATAATTAGTATTACTCTTATTACTATCAAGATCATTCTTTATCATATCAGCTATTTCTTTTTTTAATTGATCAAAAATACTTTTATCTTGTATTTTCTTTAAAATTAAATTAGCATCAAATTCATAATCTTTTATTTTTGTTTCTATTTTAATCATAAATTTCCTTTCTTTTATGGTTGATTAAGTATTATTTGTTTTTCTTCTTGAAAACCATCATTATTTACAAAAAAATCAGATTGTTGATCATTTAATTGACCATATTTCATTTTTCCTTGATTAATTTTAGTAGCTGTTTTTATTGTTTCTTTATTACCATCTTTAATAAAAGTAGTTAAAAAATAACTAGGAGATTTGGTATAACTAAATGATTTATTTAATAATGTTTGTGGATTAATAAAAGATTTATTATCATCAAACATAGTTTCATCATATCCATAAATACAATCTGTAACAGGTACACCAAAATTAAATGTATTTCCTGTACTTGTTTTAATAATAGTTTGATTAAAGGTTTCTTCATCATCTATCCAAGCACCATTAAAAACGTGACTTATTTTTTGAACATTTTGATTTTGAACATTAATAATTTTAAATGTAACAATATCAGCAGGAACACTTTTTGAATCTTGAACGTTAATTACTGTATTATACATTTTATCATTATGCATAAGCAATAATGAAAAAGCAACTGAAAATATTATTAATCCAAAAACTATCAATAAAGATTGTTTAGTTTTATTCATAATTCCCTTCTTTCTTTTTTAATTAAAGTAATTATATAAGAACTTAAATAAAAAAAGCGTACATTATTTAAATTATGTATGCTTTATTAAACTATTTAAATTGTAGCCATTATTTTTATAATACTTTGTCTTATTTAATTTTAAAATCTTATAATTATTATTAATTGATTCTTTTACATTACAATAAAACGAACTATATTCATTCAAATTAGGCGACTCTATCAGTTTATCCAAATGAAAGTTAATTGTGTCAATAGTTGAAGGTCTATTTAAAACTTTATTTTTAAAAGTGACGGTGACGTTATTTTTAACAGAATATTGAAGAATCCGTGCTAAGTTTTCTAAAAATAAATCTAGATTAGATTCTTGCACTATTTTTCTTGTTGTTCTGCTTATATCATCATTCTTTTTAATAATTAATTTTTCAAAAATATTATTTACATTTAGTAATTTCAAAGTATTACCTTTTAAATAATCTAAATTATTAATTATTTGTTCTGATAAAACTAAACTTGAATTATCTAAGTGAAAAGTTAAATTACCAAAATATTGTTTTAATTGTTTTGGTGTTAATACATCAAAAAAATTAGGAACATAAATATTGGAATAATCTTTCTGTTCAATCCTTTCAACTGTTAAAATATTAATGGTTTTGATTGCATCTTCAACAGATAATTCATTGATTGGTAATCCATTATAGTACGCATTCATATGTGATACATATTCAAAATATTTCACTTTATCATAATTATAAATTATTTTCATACAAGAATAGTTATTATCACCATTAATTTCATCATTAATTGTTTTTAATAATTTTTTCTTATTAGATTCAGTAATCACATTATTACGTAATAAATATAATATATCATTAATATGATTTTTTATATTAGCAGTTATTTTAATTCTTGCATTAATACTTGAAATTATTTGATCTTGATATTCATTATTTGATAAACCCACATAACAATGAGTTAATTTAAATTTTAATTCTGGAGCACTTTTTCTCCAATCAGAATTTTCTTCAAAAATACCAAATGCACCCTTAAATTCTAACTTTTCTTTATAAAAGTTACTAACACCATCATTAATTTTTTTATTAAATTTTTCAGAATTATGAATATCTTTTATATTTACTTCTGTTAAAACAATAGACATTCCCCAAAATTCATTTATATTTAAATTATTGATACTAAAATCATAATAAATTTTAATATTATTATTTTGATTAGTTTCATATAAAATTGATTTTCTAAATTTTTCAATATCTTGTTTTGTAAGAGTAATATCTACATTATTATTTAATGAAATCAACTTCTTTCCTTCTTTCTTTTATTTTATAAGTTAATTATATAGCTTAAATAAAAAAAGTATGGATTATAATCCATACGCTTAAATTTGATTTTGTAAATGTTTTCCCATTCTTGTCGTTGGTAACATTTCATAATGATCATAAATCCATTTAAAAAATGAAACAGTATCATTATTAATATTCTTAAAAAATGGATGATTTGTTCCAGTTAAAAATGAATAAGTAATACCTTGCAAAAATAATAGCATTTGATTTTTACTAATGCTGCTATATTCTTTTATTTTTAAAGATAAAAATTCAATAACTTCTTGTTCATTAATAGATAATACTTTTTGTGTACTGTTTTCATATAACCAATTATTTTCTAATTGTGGTAAATGAACTAATTGTAATTCTGACATTATAAATCCTTCTTTCTAAATGAAATCGTCTGGCATATTTGTATCAAACTTTGAGAAAAGCTTTGCAAATTGTTTCTTTGCTTTTTGTATGCGCACTTCCTTTAAATAAGTATTTAAAAACATGTAATCATAATAAATAAAATTTTGAACTTTTAATTCTTCATTTTCAAGCATAATATTTCCTTCTTAATAATTTAATTAAAATAATTATACTAATAAATTTTAATTATTTTTTTTAGAATCCTTAAATTCATAACTTTTATTAATAATCTTATCAATAATGTTAGAATTTTTGATCTGTTCAATTTCTTTCTTAGAAAGTTTTTCTATTTTAATACCATTAAAAAATTTTCTTGCCATAATGTTCACCTTCTTTAATTTATTTTATATATATATTATATAATTAAATTATACATAAAAAAAGAAAGAAGGAAAGTTATGAAGGTAATTGGAAAGATTATTGCAGTTTTAGTTCCTGGTATTGTTATTTATTTATTTCTAAATATGATTATCAATTCACATGTAAATGATCAAAAATCAGAAATTATCCATTTGAATTCTTATAAAGTTGTACATAATGAAAAAGAATTGAAAAAAAGTCTTAAAAATAATAATAAACATTTAATTATTGAAGACGCACAAATTTCAACAGTTAAGCCTTTAAAAATAAAAGGTATAAATGATGAATTTAATTATTATTATATAAATCATGAACAAGAAATAACAACAACAATGTGGATAACACAGAGTGATGGTCGTGGTGGGACAACTATGGTACCGCAAACGACTACAACATGGGATACCGTAGGTAAGCAAGAAAAAAGTGCAGACTATATTACGATTAATGGTGTTAATATGAAAAATACGCTACTTAATAAAGAAAAGTATAAAGAATCATTTGACTTTTCAAAAAGTAAATTTGATATGACTAAATTATTAAGCAATAATATATTTAATCATTTTAAATCATTATCTGTTTCTGGTAAGTATTTGGATTATGGTTCAGATCAATTTTCAATTGATGTTGTGCCAGCAAAATTTAAAGCGACAGTTATTGTTCAAATAAAAAATCATAAAATTATACCGTTAGATAATAAAAAACAAATAGAAACTTCTAACTATAAAGTAAAGAAACAAGTATCAATTTTAAAAGATAAAATTTCATTTTGGAAAAGATATAAAATTTTAATTATTATGATAGTTATCATTAGTATTTATGTTGTTGGATCAATAATGTTTTACGAAAATATGTAATAAAAAAAGTGTACATAAATTTATGTACACTTTTTATTTAACATATTTTTTAATAATTTCTTCTAAAGTTAAATTTTCTTTATCTTGTATTTTTTGTAATACTCGTAAACTAGTGCCGACACTATTATTAATCTGCTTCTTGTTTAAAGGAATATTTTTATTTTTATTTGTACGTTTGATTTTAATTACTTCATTTGTAATGTCTTTTTTATTATTAGCCATTATTCACCTCTTAATTTATTATAGCATATTAATATCAACAAAAAAAGGCATACAATTCTGTACACCTTTTTTTTATTAATAGCTAAGATTAAATTCTATTTGCTTGAATATAAATTTATAAAAACCACTCAGTTTTTCATCATTTTCATCAAACATATATAATTCGTTGTTATTAATTTCAGCTATTTGGTTTAACATAGTTTCTTTTTCTTCATTATTAATAGAAATTAAGAACGCAAATTGTGATAAAATAAATGTTTTGTCTTTATCATTATAGGTCATTCCATATTTAGTTTGATTTAATAATAAAATTTTATAGATATTATTAATAAAATCCATAGGTTCCAAAATATATAATGCTTTAAAATTAACTTTATTAATAAATAATAAATGTTCTTCGTGATTATCTGCTGTATCTTGAGAAATATCACTATTAATGGCTCTTACAAAAATAGAATATATGTCCTTAATATAATATTCAGGTATTTTTGTTATAAGAGACATTAAGCGATCAACATCAACAACTCCATAACCAGTATATTCATGACAAAACATATAGGGCGTGGTTTGCATTAATGTATACATTTCGTTAATAAAACTATTTTCTTCATAAAAATTATATGGAAAAATGCCATTTAAAATATTTGGAGAAGCAGTAACTTTAGTTATATAATTTTCTAATAATTTAGGATATACTTTCTTAGATAATAATGTATAAAATCTCTTAAAGACGGTTTCTTGTATGCTTTTCATAAATTTAATTTTTTGATTTTCATTTAATGATTCATTAAATGAATCTGGGAAAATACGGTTATAATATTCTTTAAATGATGATTTTTCTTTATTTGAAAAAGTGAAATCATCTGTTAAAAGAATAGTAGTATGATATTGTATTTCATTAGAATATTTAAGATTAGAAAATGAAAAAGATTGTTCATACATTATTTCATGATCATCAAAATCATAAAATAGATTTGGAAATACTAATCTATTAGTATAGTCAAATGCATCCTTAATAAATGATTTAGATGTTAACATTTTGAAAAACATTTGTTTTGTCTTTTCTTTATTAGAAATTAAATTTTCTACTTCTTCTAATAGAAGATTCTCTGTGCTTGTATTAATCATGTTATTCCTTCTTTGTTTTTATTTTTATTGTATTAATTATAGTACTAAAAAAAAATATACATAAAATGTACATTTTTAATTAAAGATTTGATCTGCTTCTAGGCATAACTTTTTTAGTTATTTTGTTATTATGAAATTTGCTATTCACTTTTTTTACTTTATTAAAGTTAAAATTGTGGCAACTAACATTTCTTGAATATGTTTTGTGTTTATTTTCATCCAAAACGATATGATCATGATCAGTGGATGAATTTTCTAAAACTTTTGAATATTCATCTATATTATTTTTATTTATTCCTAAAAATTCTATATAATACTTCACATAATTGAATAATGATTTTTTTGCATTAATTTTTACTTTATTATTGTAATAAAGTTTGCTTAATACACCAATAACAGTTCCTAAAAATATATCTGTGAATATTTGCATATAATTTACTCCTTCTTAATTTTTCTTTTAATATCATTATTATATAATATATTAAAATATTTTTACAATATTATGTTAACTTATTTTATGTAAGTAATCATATATATCACTTTTTTTATTTAAGATATGAGATTTTATTTCTTTTATTTTATTCTGATTGAATGCTTTTATAAATTCTAATTCAGATATAGACTGTTCAAACACATTATTTTGTCTATTAAATGCTTTTTCTTCAAAATTAAGGCTATCTGAATCATAATAAAAGCGTACTGTAATTTTATCTCGATTAATGATTTGATAAAACACGTTAGGATTAAGATAAAATAAGCTTTCATAGTCTATTTCAAAAACATATAGTTCGACTGAATAAAATGTACTACCATTATTTGCAATAGTTTGTTTAGAAAATTCATTAATAAAGTTTTCAGATAATATTTTTTTGCTTTCAGGACTTAATGTTTCAAAAAACAGTAGAATTCTACTTTTAATATTATTATTTCTATCAACACTGTACAAAAGCAATTGATTAAAATAATCTAATGTTTGCTTATTAGTTTCTAAATTTAAGAATTCATCTGGAAAACTTTGAATCTCGTCTGAAAAATAAAGATGATCAATGGTTTCACTTTTATTATTCAATAAATTCTCATAAAAATATTGCCATTTTGTTTGAATATCATTAATAATTTGTGTTTTTAATTTTTCTAAATACGTTAAATCTTTATTTATTATTTTTAATTGATCTTCATAAGTAAAAATTAGTATATTAATAAAAAACGTATTATTTTCTTGATTAATTAAAGTTAATTCTGGCATTTTATCTTTTATATAATAAGCTATTTTTATTGTTTCTTTATTTTGATAAGTATTGAGTTTATCATTTAACAAATCTATAAAATTAGACCAAATATTATTTTCTTCTTTTTTTAACAGTTGAATTATTTCTTTGAAATTGTTCATATATGCGTATCTTTTGTCTGATAAAGATATATCGTTTGTTGTAATCATATTTCACCTATATGTATATGCTTTCTATATGTATATTAGTTATGTACTATTATTATAATTATAACATTATAATAACTAAGTTATGTTTGGAGGAGAATAAGAGAAGGAGAGAGGAGACATGTACATGCTCGGGGCGGTTGGGATATGCATGCTCTAGTTAGTTATTGATATATTTTATATACATTTATTTTATTATAAAATATATTTTATTTTGATTTTTAGACATAGGTATACCGTTAAAAATATCATTCATTTTGATCATTTAACATTGCATATCTATCTTTTGCTTCACCCCTTTCATAATTGCGTAAATCCTTTATTTTTAATCAGGGTGACTATTGTAATTCCATCCGCAACAAGTTGCTACTGTCAAACAATAGGGCGCAAAAACCCCCTAGTCCCGACAAAAATTAATAAAAACAGTGATTATTTAAATTGCACTCAAGCAATTGCACAATCAGATATTAGAATATCATTTGAATTTATTTTTACAGTAGTTACTGTGTCCTCTACTAACATATTAATATGAAAATAAATTCCAGCGTCCGTGCCGCATACCCTTTCGCCATCAAGCTATTAGGGCTGGCTCCCGACCTTTTATATGTTGAAAAATATACGGATGTCGTCTCCGTTTCTGTTCATCACTACTTTGGTTCTCAGCGACCACCACCCATACAAAAGTGTACAGGTTTTAACTAATGAAAGGGCAATATACTACTCCTGACTCATAAAGACACAGCTATATCTTTAATTTAAAGATTTTATAATCATAAATTAAGTGGATCATTTTTCAACATCTTTAGTGGCTATAACCATATGTTAATATATATCTACATTTTTCAAACCTCTACATTATTTATAAAGTTGGCATATCATTATAAACAACAGTAACGAGAAAAACAACCAAAATGTTGTACATAATAACTCGATAAATGCTTAATTTATTCTTGTTTAAATTATATATTTAAAATAATAATTAAACTCATAGAGAAAATTATTTTTTATTTCTAAATATTATATATTTAAGTATAGCTTAAGGAAAAAAAACATGCAAATACAAAAAAAGTGTACATAATTTGTACACTTTTTTATTAATACACATTACCTGCGCCAGAATGCTTTACCTTATTAACATCACCAGAAACACTAATATTACCACTTCCAGAATGTCGAACTTCTTCAACGTCTCCTTCAACACTAATATTACCAGATCCACTGATTTTAACATTTTCAACATCACCAGTAACAGTAACATTTTTATCTGATACTCCTTCAATAGAAGTAAGAACACCTTGTCCATTCAGATTGAATCGCATACCATTAATTTCATAAGTACCAGCTTCTTTATCACTTTCATTAAAAGCTCGGATACGTTCTTGAGCTAAATGCTTAGAATGGTTTACTTGAGCTTCTGATTGATCTACTGGACCGTATAATTGTCCATTTACATAGACTTCATTATTATTTCCAATTGAAATACTTACACCGTTTACACTAATCATACTTGACATTTTAATTCCTTCTTTCATTTTATCATATGTTATAATTATAGTATGATTTATTATAATTTAAATATGCAAGAATATAAGAATATGAATAATTTCAATTTTATGGTATAATAAAGTACATAAAAAATAAATATAATTACTTTTATTTAGAAAGAAGAAAAGAAGGAGAATTATTATGTTTAATATTACACAAGAATGTTTAGATTCACTTGAATGTGGCACACAAGTTTCAATTGGAGATTCATATTATGTTGTTATGAGAATAAGAAAAGATCATAAAAATGAAAATATTGTTAATTTAAAAGTATTATCAGTTAATCATACTGCTACTATTTTATTAGGCGGTAAATATGAAGATACTATTGAAGTAAATATTATTAATAGTAACAATGATGAACAATCACATTACTTTAATTTAATAAGAGAACCTTCTTTTGATGAAAGAATGAAATTTCTAAGAGACATTATTACTATGCCAACATTACAAAATTCTAGAGAAAAGACATACGTTATGTCTGCTGGAATTAACAATTTAGAGGAAATAAAGGAAAATGAATTATAATGGAAAATAAAGAATTAAATATAACTAATAATGAAGAATTAGTTAAGAATATTAAGTTACTTGCTAGTCATAGAACAGATGAAACAGAAATAAAAGTTTTAGATGGCATTAAAAACAGTACTTTTTTACTGCCAATTATTCCAGATGAAAAAAGTAAACAACGTTTAGATAAAACAGAAGTAATTGACGAAAACATGCAAGTGAATATACCGCTAATTAAAATTGCTGATCGTCCAAATCAAGTCGGTTATTTAATGTTTACTAGTCAGGAGTCATTTGCTAATATGTACAAGGATGATCCAAATGTATATGCTATGTCTTGTACAGTAGAAAAGCTTTCACAATTGATTGAAAATGAGCCACAAGATTCTGAAAATGTGAATGTAATTTTTGATTACAAATCGTTAGACTTAATTATTAATTATACAAATATTAAAATGATTTTGCACCCAGAATTATTAATTGCAAATCAAAAAGAAGAAGAAGAAAAACACGGCTCTCAATTTAAAAGAGAAGAAATAAATTCTGGTACAGTTATTAACTTAACGCCTTATGAAAATGTAAAACCAGAGTTACTTAAACAATTAAAGAAGTATATGAAAAAGTATACTTTTATTAAAAAAGCATATATGTTTATTGATAATGATCACAGTAACGATACACATACAAAAATTTTATTTTATTTTGATATCGGATTAGAAATACATCAAAAAGAAAAGACAAGGGATGTGGTTGGTGAATTAAGTAAAGAATCATTCATTCCAGAAAATACAGAATTATCATTTATTGCATATCCTGAAGATTTTAATGCCTTATTTGAGGATACTAAAGTAAAACCATTTTACAAACGAAATTTAATATTTTATTAAAAAAAGTGTACATTAATTGTACACTTTTTTAATAATTTTTTATTAGAACTTCTTTGGTAATAAAATTAGAATTATTGGAATGATAGTTACTGTTATTGTAATTAAAATTCAAAGGAACACAGTTGTACTTTTTAGACCATTCAATTAATTCATTGTTAGATAAGCCTTTATGCTCTATTACATTTGATAGCATAAATTTTGCGCCAATTTTATTTATATTATCTAAATAATTAAATAGATCTATATCATCTTTTATTGTCCAAGAATTTTTTTCATTATATGTGGCTGTACTAATTCTATATGGTGGGTCTAAATATATAAAATCATCTTTTTTTATATCAGTAATACCTCTGAAATCTTTATTTGAAAAAGAGAAATATTTATTTGATAATTCTTTTTGAAATTCAATCAACTTAGTTTTCATCTTATTATTAAAATCTCTTTTTCCAACAGGATTATTAAATAAATTATGAGAATTGAATCTAATTTGATTATTAAATCCATATATAATCAATAAATAAAATAATATATTTTTATCATATTCATTCATTGAATTATAATCATTTCTTAATTTATTATAATTTTCTCTATTATAATTTGAGAGTCCTTCATTGCTACTTACATTATAAAAGTCATAACCATATTCACTTGTTTTAGATAAGTGGTATTTATCAATGTAAAAATTAATTCTATTTAAAATATCATCAATATTATTACTTGATAAATATAAAAAAAACGAAATCAAAATAGAATTATTATCATTTAAAATAATTTCTTTCTTGTATAAATTAGATACATTAACTGATACGACACCACCTCCACCAAAAATATCTATAAACCTGTTATATTCATTTTCTTTTGGAAAATAAGGAAAAATTTTAGGTAATAACTTAAATTTATTTCCTGTATAATTCAAAGCACTATTTATGTACATATTATTTAACTCCTACTTCACAAAGATACAATAATTCTTTATGATCATCTAACTTTGTTTTACCAGTAGTGAAAGGATTGTATTTTTGTTCATAAATTGTGGTTCCCCCTTTTTCATTAAGAATAGATAAAATTTCTTGGAATGTTATCTTTGCATTTGATCTTGAATTCCCTTTATTCTCCATATTATTGTATGAAACTAAAATGTATTTAGCATTTATATTTTTTATTAAATCCGAAAATGCTTCAGGGGCTTTTTTCTTGTTGTAATCAGAACTTTTTTCTTTTCTATTAACAGCTTTCTTTGTAATTCCTTCTACATCTGGCTTTTTCCATTCAATTATATTTTCTAGCACATGATATGCATTTTCATAGCCTCTTGAATTATAAGGTGTATCAATATAAATAAGATCAGCATATATATGCTTTACTAATTCATTTGCATTTTCATTATATATCTCATTATTTACGTTGCTATTATTAATATTTGGATATAATAATTTTATTTCAATATCATTTTTCACATTTTTTCTATAAGCATCAAAATGACCAACCGTGTTTGCTACTTTATCCATAGCATATAATAATGATGATAGTAAAACACATTTTTCTCTTTTATTATTAAAGTGCATGGATTCTATATTTTCTCTAATAGCATCTATTTTCATAGCATTATATGTACTAAAATATTTATTACCAAAATTTTTAGTTACATATCCTTTTATACCATCAATATTATTTAAATAATCAATTTTTTCTTTTATAATATCTAAATTGATGTAATCATTACCCATAAAAGTGAAATAATTAATACTATTACTGCATAATATATCGTTTACAATAATTTTTTTATTCATATTATTAAAATGATTCGCAACTACACCAGTACCACCAAAAATATCAGCAATACTGTTTATATTATTAATATTTAAATCAATTGATTGATCAATAAAAGGTAACAATTTTTGTTTGTTTCCTAAATATCTTCTATTTTCTATATTAAAATTTTCTTTTTTCATTTTATTCCTCTATTTAAAAAAGTGTACAATAGTACACTTTTAATTTAAATATTCTTTTTTAATAAAAGGGATAATATCACATGCTTGTTGACGAATACTTTTATGTAATACATTGTTATTTTCAAAATCTAATGAATCACTAATATTTTTCGTAATTTTTTCAGCAATATTTAATTTAATTTTATTATTACTTTCAATTAAAAGGAACTTTAAGAACTCTTTTTCAAAGAACTCTTTGTTTTCACTCATACTATAAAATTGTTTGTTTTTATTCATAATATATACCTATTATTTTTAATTAATTGCTGGTGTTACATGCTGTGATATAATAATTAACGCAAATATAATATTTAAAATAATACCTACAAGTAATATTTTACTACCACCCTTAAAATAATTAAGAGATCTTTTTTTATCTTTTTTAATTAAAGCAATAAGACTTGCAACATATACTGCTGCTACACCAAAATAGATAAAAATAGGGATTAGCCCTAATATAAGGTTTAACATAATTTTTTTCTCCTATATTGTCATTATCTTAATTATAACACTTATTAATTAAATAATAAAAAACAGTACATAATTATACTGTAAATGAATTTTATTTTAATAATAAATATATTAAATAATATGGTAATATACCATCAGTTGTACTATAAGGTTTAATATTTTCTGTATAATTTATTAAATTTTGTGCAGTTGCTTCTTCTGGGGAATATAATTTATCTTTTTTTATATAATTCTGTTGGATACTAAAAGTTATATGTTGGTTATCTATACGAAAATCTTCATATTCAAAATCTTCTAACATTAAAACAAGAATGTTTTGTAAGTTGGCAATAAAAGATGTTGAAAGATTATAATTATTTTTTATAATATATTTTTTTGATTTTTTAGTTATTCTATCATATGAGTAAGTCATAGTAAATGAAGGACTAAACAGTTTATAATACTGCTGATTAATCTCTTGTGCATTTTTATTAGTTTCAAATTTATCAAAAATCAACCTCTTTAATGACATCTTATTATTCAATGATTTTTTGATTAGTTTTATAAAATCATTGTCTTCCTTTAAATTATCATAAACAATAATTTGATTGTTATTGTCTTTATATTCGAAATTATATTTTTTAATCATATTTAATATATTTTCATGATATTTTTCTGTAGAATAATCTAATGTTAATATTGATTGCATTTTAGCACCTCATTAATTTTATTTAATTATAGTATTTTTAATAAAAAAAAGCAGTACATAATAATTATGTACTGCTTTTTTTATTGCCATGCTGTATTAGTTCCTTCAATAATTAAAGACTTCCAAAAACTTACATCGCCATCAATAGTAATTTGACCATTAGAATTAACTTGTGCAGAACCATATGATTCTGCTTCAAAAGTAATTAACTGTACATCATTAGTGATAGGATCAGATGAAATGTTTGATGATTTAATATTGAAGTTTTTATTAGAGCATAACTCTTGCATCAATTTCATCAATAATTTACTAGTGTATAAAAATGGTTTCAACATTGGCGTGTGCGAATCAAACCTGTTCATATTTTCATAATATCCAAGATCTGGATCATCTTCAATGATTTTAAACTGATACTCTCGTTCTCTATTTCTGTAATCAATTTGTTCTAAAAACATTCTAAAATTAATTGGCATATAAATACCTTCTTTCATTTAATATATATTAATTATAGTTAAAAATTACATTTTATAAATTGCTTTTAGTAAAGATGTTTCATAGTTATCAAGTTCATCATCAGTATCAAGTATTTTAATTGCTATTTTCTCTAAATCAACCATCAATAACATATTGAAATGATCTGTCTTTCGCTTATTTCCTAACAAATAATTGTACAATCCTTTAGTAATGGTCATATGCTTATTTGTAAAAAATGCTCTATCTTTTTCAATTGAAGAGAAGAATCTAAAACAAACGAGAATAGCTTCAACTTGTTCTTTTCTATTTAAATTAAAACCTTGTTCAACATTTAACTTTTTAGATTCTAACAGCAATCTAACAGCTTTTCGACCATATTTATTAGCACGGATTTGTGTGTTTAGTTTAATTGATTCATCATGATCAATATTGCTGCGTAAAATTTGTCTCCAACGATTTTTACTAGGGTTTGTATACATAATTGTACCTTCTTTATGTTTAATAATGGATCTTCCTGGATTCGAACCAAGATCCGTTCAGTTATGAGCTGAAAGCTTTACCATTAAGCTAAAGATCCGATATACCATATATTAATAATAACATAAATATATGATATTGACAACTACTTATTACATTAATTTATAATTCTCTGTATTAAATGACATATTATTATTTAATAGAATCTCTAATTTTAATTCTTCATCAAATTTATAATTTTTCATTATACCAATATGTCTTGAAAAATAAAAGAAATTAGTTAACCACTTTTCTAATTTAAGATAAAAATGATGACGTGACTTTTCATATTTGTTAATTAAATAAGTGTGAATAGTAATCATACTATCATATTGTATTTTTGAAATACAAAAAATTTTTATTACTATAAAAGCAAAAAAAGAAATATTTATATTATAATTTTGAATCAAAAGATATATAAATGAAAAAATATCAAACATTAAAAAAGAAAATAAAAATGGATAAAAAAATAATAATAAGTTTTTATTCGTATGCGTTATATCATTTTGTTTCAAGAATTCAGATATGTTTTCTTTCTTTATAGCTAAATATTTATTTGTATTATTATATTTATAAATATTATAGGTACTTGTGCTTTTAAGTGAACTGTCAGATTCAAGCAGTACAGTTTTTCTATCTTTTGCAATTAAAATATTATTTATATTAATCCCAACGCCTTGTTTATTTAAAAGTTTAATCATATTATTAAATGATTCTTTTTTATCTTTAATATCTAATTCTTTTATAGAATATTTTACGGAATATCTAATTTTTTCTAAAATATAATTAATCCAATTATCAATGGAAATATTTGTACATGGTTCATTTAATCTTTCAATTGCTAATGCCATTCT